>JAMXBB010000007.1:78037691-78196037 GCA_024138015.1 Lumnitzera littorea
AGGGGGGTGGGGGGGTGGGGAGACAATGCAATGATGGTGAGAGACTAAGAGGGGTTGTTATGTGAAGAGAGATAGATGACCCTGGGAGAGGGGACATAATAGGTTTTTAATTTTCCTTTATTTTAATTAAAGAAAAAGGTAGTCTTATAATCCATTAAATTTCCTTTACCCTCTCAAATGAAAATTGTATTGCTTGATAATGGGGACTACCCCTATAATTATATTTTTGTGTGGTTTTAGCCTACTTACCCTACAAAATGCACCTCCATAGAATAAATTTGTTGTAGTGCACTTATCCATGTAAGAAAAGGGGAAATGAAAAAACAATACACATAAGCAAATATAGAAAGTAAAAAATTATTTAGAGTACAAAACAAAAGTAATGAAACCCTCAACAATACCTTATCTCACAAATTGGCAATAATCTTAAAACACCAAGAATATAATACCATCTTTGTCATGCAATTAACCCCCTCAATGAAACCTTAGAAAACTTATCTTGTAAGAATAATTGTTTAGCAATAGAGATGCTAAGACCATGGAACGATGATGTAATGTATAGATACCATCCCTTTTGTGGCTCATATTATTTTGAAATTTAGGTGTGATGTGTAGAAAGAAGATAATGTCTTTCCATGTTAAGGACTTAGGGTTTTGTTGTTCAGATGCTTTGTATGTTAGGGACTTAGGGTATTGTTGTTCACTATTGTTGGTTTAAATTATTATGCAATTTTGTATGGATTCATGGATGTGGTCCTAACTTCATGAAAAAGATGCTGCTTCTATGTGTTTTGTTTTGTTTTGTTTTTGTTTTTAATTCATTCTATTGGTTCTAATGTGGAATGAACAACTAAAACCACAACTGTACATGCCGGATAAAAATGCTATTGTTGTGTGTCTTTTTTCTTATTTAACTACCTTTGTTTGTTTTTTTTATTCATTTGTCTTATATCATATTTACACTTCATGGGGGCTTTTTTTTTTTTTTTTTAAAGAAACTAAAAGAAGTACTTCCAATATAAAAGTAATGAAGCATCTAAAGGAGTTTTGACTATCATTTTTAATAAGTATTAAGAGCAATCTCTATTTGAATTTTTGTCAAGTAACTAAAACTTTAAGTTATTTTTTAACTTCCTATAACAATTATTGTATTGCTACTCCTTTAGCTTGCTAAGGAAATTGAATATCATGAAAAGACATGCCAAGAAAATCAAATATACATACAAACAGATGAGTACTAAGCATTTTCGTTGTTGCAAGAGTTGAGCAAAGAGTAGCAAAAGAATCACTAAACAAATATGGAGGTGAATTGGAGTGCTGTGACATAGAAGTTTCTTAGCATAATAGAAATGGCTTATAAAATACATGTTTTGCACTTAAAGTCATTTGATATGTTACCTTTACTATTGAACTAAAAAACATTAGGTATACAGGAATTGTATATGGTGTAGATAAATAAAATTTGTACAAGAAAAGTCCATACCCGAGTCTATTAAACTCAATAATAATTAGATAGGAATGTTGCAACATAAACATAAGATAATAATGCAGTTGAAAGCAATATTTCTTTATCATGGATTACCATATCCCAACTTAAACCATTTATTAGTTTATTTATCTTATATGAATGCATCGATTGCCCTTGCTATTATTAATAATTTAATGTTCACTTGTTAATTCCATAGTTGCTCTTATTTTAGGGTAAATCTAAATCATTCATGTTGTAGGGGCATTTGATGATGAGGGAAACAACTTGGTGTACAAGGGAGGAATGTAGAAGCCATAGAAAATAGAAGTTGAATATTCAACAAAAGAATGCCTTTTTGTCATTTCTTGAAGATACTGGCGTGTGAACATCACCAATATATGGTTTTTGATCCCTAATTAGTCTTAAAAGATAGGCTGATGCATTTAGACAATATCATAACATAAAGTGTTATGGTTAGAATCTTAAAGGGTTCAAGGAGTGGTCATTTATACGTTAAGCATAGTTAAGGGGCAAACTCTCGTATTGCTAGTGGTTGGGACTTGGGTTTCGGTGATGACACAATTGAGGAGAAAGTTATGGAAGTTGAGTTTATATCAAACGATGATGATGAGGAGGTCTTAGTAGCTTGATAGAAGAAGAAGGCATATATTGCTGTTAAGGGAAAATACGTGGTTGAGGGCTTACAGATTTCTATAAACATGACTTTTGAGGATAATAGAGATGAGATGTAGAAAACCATAAGGGAAGATGATGACTAGGAGGGAAGTAAGAATTCATATGTAGGTAGTGATTATTTATTTTCAAGGGGTAAGGGGACATTCATTTTTGGTTTTAGTGAAGATGGTGATGTTGTTTGACCACATTGTAGTGTGAAGATTACGGATTATTGTGATCCTAAAACGAAAGCCCCATACATATGTGTTGAAATGGTTTTCGAGAGTCCTAACTAGTTTAAAGAGGTGATGAGCTAGTATTCGATCCACCATAAACATGATTTAATGCTTAAATTGGCCAATAAAAGGAGGGTCCTATATAAGTGTGAGATGGAGAAATGCCCGTTTGTTATATATGCTTCTTGGGAGAGTGGAAGTAGCCACTTTGTTATGAAAACTTCACTAAGAATCACAATGAGCATCGTAGGCCTCAATTTGTACTGAAAAGAGTGATCTACCATGTTCTAGTGAAACACTTCCTACCTCGTTTACGTCTGACACTACACATGAAGTTAGATGAGATAAAAAAACTTACTCTTGAGGAGATATAAGAAGTGGTAACATATAGTCAGTGTAGACATGCAAAAGAGAAAACCATGAAAGAAATACGTGGCAAGTATGAGTTTAAGATTAGTTGAGTGTGGGACTATGCTTATGTGCTTAGGAAGACATCTATAGGACATGAGAATATGTTTGATGTGGTTACCTAAAGGCCAACTGTTGGTAGTCTGCTATACTTCAAGAGATTGTCATCTCCCTAGAAAGATGCAGGTTGGCATTTATTAAAGGGTATAGGCTTGTTTTAAGACTTGATGGGTGTTTCTTAATGGAGGATTTAAAGGGAGAGTTATTATCAGCAGTTATGCGATGCAAATGAGCAAATGTATCTTGTTGCTTGGGCTTATGTCAAAGGTGAGAACATGGAGACTTGGAAGTGGTTCTTAGATACCTTGTCACCTTTGGTTGGTATCTACTCATCTAAATTCATCATCATCAGCGGTATGCAAAAGGTACATATTCATTTATTTGCTTTCTTCACATGCGCCAACATTTCTTGAACATATGCTAACGAGTCATACATGCTGTTTGTATTGTAGGGTTTGATGGAAGTGTTGCAGCAATATTACCCCCTTATTAAGCATAGGTTTTGTGTTTGCTATTTCTTTACAAATTAGCAAAATAACATAAAGGGGCTGAGTTGCAAAGGTTGTTTTAGGCTGCATGTAAAGCAACAAGCACCGTAGAGCTTGATGAAATAATGGCTTGTATGTTAGTATTAAAGCCAATAGTACATAAAGATATGATTAAGGTAAATCTAAGTTGACGGTATAAGGTCTTCTTTCGACATGAGAGTAAGTGTGATGTAGTTGATAATAACAAGTCTATGGCGTTTAACTCTATTTTAAAAACTAAACACATGTTGATAACTTCAATGATGGAAAATATAAGGAAGCTAGTCATGTCAAGAATTGTGTAGAAGAGAGAAGACATGGAAAGTATGACATACATATTTCCTACTTATTTGTGCCAAAAGATTAAAAGGTGTAAGTATACTAGTTCTAACTACCATCCACTTCCTAATGGCATAATGTCCTTTGAAGTTTAAAGTTACGAGGATACACGTGTTGTTGACTTGGTGGCAAAGTCTTGTACTTTTCGATCGTAGGGATAAAGTAGAATTCCTTGTTGACATGCTTGCAACACTATATTGTATACTGATAGAGATGTTGATGACTATGTTAGTGACTGGTACTCAATGGAAAGGTATGGGTGCACCCATAAACATTCAATTGATCAAATACCTAGTTTTAAATTTTAGAAGAAGACGACTTAGCCCGTAATGATTCCATCAATCATCAAGAAACTCCTTGGATGGAAGACTAAGAGTAAGAGAAGGGAGGACGGTGAGCTTGGGAAGGGCTACAATAGCCCACGTTATGTGATAACTTGTAAGCTCTATTGAAAGAATGAACATAATGTTAGGAGTTGTCTTGATAAGAAGAAGAGAAAGGATATGGTTAGTACTTTTTCAACTATCTATTTTTATCAAGCTGTGTTTTGGAATGAGTTTTTGATCTACTTGTTGGAGCTAGCATTAGGGAGCAATGTCCTATTTTATTGTCAACAAGAGAACAAATAGAAAGAAGATACTATTCCATAATTTATTTCATCGCTATGTGTTTCAATTGCTTATGGTAGTTTGTTGTAATTACTATATATATCAATGAGAATACATATGGACTATTGGCTTTCTTACAGTTGTAGAGAATCTAATGGGATATTTAAGGGGAACCCATATCCAAATTTATGTGTATTTGCTAGCTTAAATCTTGTTGATTGTTAGTTGTTACTACTTGCTACTATTTTAATTTTGTTTTTATGTTTAATGACTTGTTTAAGATTCTACTAAGTCTCAGATTGGAATGTCCTACTGCTTCTAAACTTTTGAATATTGTGTTGAACTTTGAGTCTCTTTAATATGTCCTATTACTTCGAGTTTCTTATATTCAACTTTTTCTTTGTACGATATAATAGGGACAATCAAGTTAGGTTAGTGTAACTATTGAAGAGCAAGGTTAAATGGGTGAGGCTAGTGAACTGCAAACCTACTATCATGTAACTAAACAAAACCTAGATAATGAATTTATAATGTATGCCTATTTGCTTTTCTAAGGTGTACAGCCACTTGTCAAGTAAGAATCATCATCAGCGCCTTCTTCATCTAGCCAACACCCACCTAGTGTACCAAGGAATTTAACTCATTCCATGCAACCTAAAAACAATGTTAGGTAGCATGCACCTTCGGTACATAATTTTCTTTTTCCTTTTAGAGTAATGTATATGTGTATTATTACATGAAAATTAGACTAACTATTGGTTTGAACACGATGTAGATCACAACAAATTTAGCATGTGTTTCTCCTTAGGGAGGAAGGATTAAGAAGGCTTGCTCTACAAATTTTCATGGACAATGGTAAAGAGAGCATATGGCTACTAGCTAAGCATAGTTACAAGTTGATATGGAAGAGGCACGAGCAATGTAATAGCCTTAAGCAAGAAAAGTAAGGTCAAAATTAGTTCCCTGTAATAGTAGTGAGTAGATCATAATGGTGAACTTTTGCAAGAAGAAGTGTACTGGGCCTCCACATATTAATCTTGAGGAGACAAGTGATGAGAACAATGGGGGAAGTGTCTTGACTCGGGAAGGTCAAATTATAAGGCTACGAATATTTTTATGTAGAAATAGCTTTGTTTTTTTTTTTCTTTTGGTGAATTTTTATGATAGCTAGCCGTGAAGGTTTCTTTCTTTTTCTTTTTTTGGTTATGAAAAGACCAATAGTTTATGCTATGATAACTAGTTAAGGACTTTCTTTTTCTTTTTCTTTTTTTTTTTTTTTGTAAGGAAAGGGCCAATAGGTCTTTTGTACATGAAAGTGTAGTAGATTGTCCCATGGTGTTTTTTCTTATATGAAAGGACTAGTAGCTTATGTTGTCTTTAGTAGCTTACTAAGGGATCTTGTCATTTTTTGTAAATGAAAGGACTAGCAGTTGTATTATAAATGAAAGTAAAGTAGTTTCTGTAATTTGGATTTACTTTATATTGCTTGTTTGGTTTAAGGAAATTACTTAAATGTTAGTTAATTAGTAGGTCTACTGTTTCTTCTCTATTGACTGCATGTTGTAGTTGTATGTTATTTCTTAGGTTGTATATTTGTATTTTATTTTGGTATCACTTTCAATGGACTATGTATTCAAAATCTTTTTTTATATAATAAGTAATGATTTAATTAGAGGTCATTTCTTTCATCATTCATAGTGCTAGCTTCATTTATTTTTGCTAAATTGAACTAGTATTTGTTACCAAGGTTATGCCTTGATGTGAAAATTGTTGCTGCAAACCCTTATGGAGCAAAAACCTGTGACTTATGTCCACAAGTTAGAATTATGAGATGCTTGAATTACCTTAGCAAAGTAGTTTTTTTAAGACAATCGAGCAAGTGAGAATGATATTGCTCTATAATAAATTATTCTCCATAAATTAACCTATTATTTATTACTAAGACTATGTCTTGATGTGAAAATTATTGCTGTAAACTCTTATGGAACAAAAACCTATGACTTATGTCCACAAGTTAGAATTATGAGGTGCTGGAATTATCTTAGGAAAGTAGTTTTTTTAAGGAAATTGAGCAAGTGAGAATGATACCACTCTTAATAAATGATTCTCCATAAACATTTGTTTATTTTATTAAGTAACAATATGTAGGGTGATTGTGTAGTTTGCTAGAAAATGATACTCCATGAGTAATTTAAAGTAAAAACCCTTTTTTGATTCATCATTTCATTGCATAAGAGTCCATTACTTTAGTATATGTTTCCACTGAAATATTTACTTTAATGAGAGAGTATTAAGCCTATACATTGTGAATGCATATTTTTTGTTGTTTTACGAAGTATAGGCTCAGAGATTCATTGAACCCGAGATCTATAAATAAAACAACATGGTTTATACCATAAGACTATACGTACTATTACAATTGTGTGTTATTTAGTTGTTTCAAATTGTCAGATCAAATTGAACATTTCAAGTTGAATTTGAGTTTAATAATTTAAACATTGATTGAACTCAAGCATCTATCACTTCGAATTAATTTGTGTTTGTTTATAGCTTTAAGTGATCTTACCATCACACCTTGTTGAAACATATTAGAAAGCAAAAACATAAAAATGCTTAATCATATTTCTACATGGGATTCCTATAGAATGTTTGTAGTAGAGTACAACTATGCTTTCTAGATTCCCTCAATTTCTATCTACATGATCCTACTTACTGCCTCTTCTCTTAGTTTATTCAGTGTTGACAATGGTGTTCAAATCCAATGGATAACATATATAAAAAAAAAAGCTAGGGATCATATGCAAGATAATTGTAAATGATTTTTTCTCTATATATAACACTTGGCATATTTTTTAATTAAGTTAACTAAAGGTCTCAAATGAAAAATTATTAAAATATTGACTTGTCTTTGGAATAGTTTTAAAACAAAAAAGTTTTAGAAAAGATTCAGAAAAGTTAAAAAATCAAATGTGTTACATAAGTAAGCAAGTATTAACGCACGTTGTTTCCTTGGTGAAATGGATCATTGTTTCCCTACCAAACATGGCTAGAACTGTTGGGTTTTGATGGACCATAAATGAAGAAAAGATAGAGACAGAAATATCATCAAAGTTAATAAAGAAATTTATGTCATCATTCCTAGCACTAATCCAATCTACGTTAACTATGAATGTGATATTTTGCTGCTAATAAATTTCTCATTTTGGAAAATATACTAAATATTTCACTAGTAAATATTCCATAACCTTTTACATAATTTGGATATTATCATTCCTTATCAAACAAATTATACAGGTATATCCATGAATAAACAAAGTAATTTATCATGCTAAATTAAACAATCTTAGCACTAACTATCCCATAACAACTTCCTGATAATACAATATTAAGTGATTATCAAAGACTGCTTGTATAGAACCGCATCTCTCTTCAACTGTATGTTACAATCTGTTATAGATTTGTTCTTTTTTATTTTATTCAACTCTCTAATTGAACTCCACTTGATTTGTCATTGTTAGACCGCATTACCAATAGCTTCTTCAACATGACAATTTCCTCCATTAGTTGTGCTCTCTCTTCCTGCACTTCAACCAAGTCAATCATTGATATCTCCTTTTTTACAAACTCTTCCTTATGCGTTGCACTTCCTTATGCATTGCGCCATCATTACTCCTAGCCCAAGTGAAAAAAGTACAACCTTCCACTTGTTATTTGTATCAAGATATTTATAGCAATATAACAACACCTTGGAAGCTTATAGCATTAGTAATATAAGTTTGTAACAATTAGTGAAATTTGCTATTCTTGATGGGTGAGTCTATGACCAAATAACACATATAAGTTCACACGCCACAAATCAATTGTAAATTTTTTTTTCTATTTTGACTTTTAACTCACAAAATGACCGTCCCACAACAAATGATCTCATAAGTTAACTTTAATAAAAATTACAAACAACTAAGACGGATGTTTCTTAACAATTTCAAAACTTTACATATAAATATCAATTTCTTGCTAACTTTTATCCCTAAAATCAAAGTACTTCGTTGAACCTTGGGCATCCATAAAACTTCCTTCTTGCACTCACTTCAATCCTTATAGTTGAAACCTTAGCAACAATACCACATTTATAAAACACAGTCCCACCACTATAATTATGAGAAGACTTCAATGAGCTTATGGAATTTGTATGAGATATTTTTTCTGATTTACTCTTCTTAGAAACAATCTATTGGAGAAGATTTCCACTTTCCTAAACTCGAGACGAGCACTTTATAGAGTTAGGATTTTCACTTGTGTGAAATATAGGAGAAAGAGGTGATAAAGTTGGTTTTTATGTAGACTTATAATCAGGGTTTCACCATTGATGGCCTGTGAGGATTTAGGGTTTGATTGTCAAAGGAAACATTTGATTGTAGTTGAAAATTTTTTCTTTTTCATAAGATTTAAGGTGTCATTTTATTTCTGACATGGATGTTTGAGTATAATATAAAAAAAGATGATGTGGGGAGACAAAATTTAATAATCTACATGTGTTACAACTATTGGCTCTTACTGTCTAGTGTACTAATGGTGTTAAAGAAGGTTAATAGAGGTGTATATTAAGACATATAAAACTTTAATTAAGTGTATATTAAGACAATATGAAAGTTCAAGTGTATAATTGAAAAAATTTGTAAAGTTTGTATATAAATGGTGACATTGTCTCTTCAACTTATAAAACAAAATGAATTTTCTTTCAAAGCGCCTACTAGTCAATGTATACATGTTGTTTCATTAACACATGACCAAATACATAATACCAAATGATAATGTCCTCCATAAAATATCAAAGTTAGTAAGTATTTCAATACACTTAACAAAATATAACTTATAATAATTAAAGAAGTTTACATTCTTCATACATATGATCTTAAATATACTAGGCCAAAAAGAGTCTTACACATCGAATCCAACTATCCAAAATCCTATCTATATATCCTATCAATTATACTCATTATAGTTTCTATTATCATCATTATTTAGTGGAAGAATATCATTCTATGTATCCCCAGATCTTGCTATGTAATAAGAAAAACTCTAATTAATACATATATATATACAACAATTTAAAAAAAAAAATCAAAAAGAGTGAATGCTAAAAAGATTTATGATATTTTACCTGGAATATTAGGTATATTCCCATTAAGTTGTATAATTAAGGCTTGAGTAACATAGATAACTATAAAGCATTTATATTAAGTAAAAAATATCCTATTCAACATGTAAGCATGAAAAAATGCTTAATATCATAATAAAGATCTAAATATGAAACTCTTAGACTTTTAAGAGATACCTTGACATAATTCTCAATTATATTTATCAAATTCATGATATAACATGGCTTAGAAGTAAAAAACAAATCTTCCCTCTTCAAACTAGATTTAAATGATCCAGCCAATGATTTCCTTACTTCAATCTCATTACCATATAAATAGGCATAATCAATATGTTGGTATCCGATTGACAATGCGGTCTTGATAGCCTCAACACAAAGGTCTCCTCTACTCTATCATGTCCTAAACCTAGTTGTTGTTTGACCACACTATGTAAATAAAACAAAAAAGCCCAAAAATGAGAGTGTTCATATCAACCAAGAAAGCATAGGGGTTGAAATTGAAACTAACCTTTTAGTTTAATGATCAATGGACAAGAAAAGGGATACTTTACGTATGACTTTAGTTTAGTTTAATTCAAGGTAACTTAGTAACAAGTAGTTGTAAAGTAAGTTTCAATTTGAAACTTACTCATTGGTCTTGGCTATTAAACTTTTGTTGTAGTTGTCTATGTAGGTCTCTTTCTTTTTCAAGCTTTTCGAATGCCACTTCCAATTGTTCTTTCATCTCTTGGGCATAATTTTGTCTTTTTGCAAATTTTCCAATTGCTAGTGGTCCATATTCCATGCCAAAGATGGTAGTTGGTCCTCGATTGTACACTCATAAATTCATCAATTATTTCTTGTGTAGTCTTTGAGCTTTTAGAGGATTAAATTTTTTCATACATCTTGACCATCTTCTCCTAAAATATAAGAAAAATACAAAAAAGATTTATTTAAATGGTGGGTTTGAAATAGAAATAGACAAGATCTGCAATAAAGCAAGCACAATTACCTGAACTTCTTAAAATGTTCATTATTTATTTAAGTTACAAAAATTGAACGGAACTTAGTTCCCTTTACTTCTATCTATTTTACACATTGATCAAGTAAAATGTTCTAGTAAACATTTAATACATATTTTAGTGTCATTTCATTAACAAACCAAAGCAAAGGTTTGAATCACAACATTCAACACATTCATTCCACCACTACACATTACATAATCTTCGACAACTTTTTGAGATATCTATCCACCACTATCATAAGGCTTTGGATCTAAATATTGGGTTTACTTGAAGAACTTTATTGCATTAAGCTGCTGTTAATTTCTCGCAATCTAATCAATCATGTAATATGAAGTTAAGGATTTAATCAATTTTAGTATCATATAGTTAAATTATTTGACATATGTAATCATTCCTCCTACTCTCAAATGATCTATATCCAGACCTGTGTAAATATTTTACTTTACTAGATGCAACCTCCCCATTCATAGACTTAATCTCCTATTTGTTGAGACAATAAAAAGTTAATTAATTTATTTACTCAAAAACTTGAGGAAAACAACTCCAATTAAAGTTTACCTTTCTTGATGAATTTTTGGAATCCAAAATCTCTTTCTTTTCTACAATCTCCATCTTCCATCACTGTGTTATGTTTTTCCATTCTTTATCATTTGAACTCATTGGTCAAGTTGCATCTCCAACTTACATCCACTTAATTCTAGTTTTATAGTGATGGTTTGTATGGATGACTCCCATCCATCTATTAGTAGCATGGAACTTTTTAGAATCTTTTATGATATCTTCAATGTTTAGCAGGTTTACATATAAATGGAGAGAAAAAGAAAGTAATACACAATTTAGTAACAACTATCATTATAATGAAAATCTAGATTTAAGAATCGGTAACATCAAACACAAAGAATACATAATCGAAAATAGATTTAATTTGCATTATTGTCGAACTATTTCCTAATAAATTAACATCTAAGCATAGATATAGAGAAAAAAGAGCATAAAATTATTGGTTACAACATTAAGGAAAATAAAATGTTTGACACGAAAACATATTCTAATTCATAAAACTATGTTTTTAAGCTTTAAAATTAAAGTGCAAGTTTTCTAATTCGACATTACAAGCTTTTGAAATATTTTTTTTTTTAGGCTCTATTGATTCAGGTCCCAAATATCTACTAAACATATATAATTGTGCATAAAATACTTTCTAGAGAAAGGTAAAACTCAATTAATTACATTACTTAGTTTCTTGAAAAATATAGTAGTACATACTAGAAGTAATTTTCCTTCATGAAAAAGCTACTATAAGAGTTTCTTCAAGGCAACATCAATGTGTTCTTATGTCATTCATTTCTACATAACTAGTTTTAAAATAGCAAAGCAAAAATTTTCTATCATACTTAATGTAAGGGAGGAATATTTTGGGAAGAGAAGCAATTTTCTATCCGTTCATCATAGCAATTCAGTATATGGTGTATGTAATGAGAAGTTATCACAATTGAAGACAAATTAGATGGGAGGGAGAGAGAGTAGCGAGGCAACTTTTGTAATGGGTGAAATCCTAATGGAGTAATGATTCTTGGAGGTAGAAGCAATATTAAATTGCTATTATAGCATATTCATAATTATCTCAATACTATTTAGAATATGACACCAGCACACTTTTATAGCATAGGTTATGTATGAACTCATTTACAAAGAATATGATGATAAGATGAAGTTGAGGATTACAATTGTATCTACAATTATATAGAATACCAAAATAGATAACAAGTCTTTGATAATTAACTAAAATACAACTTAAGAACCTAGTAAGATTATATTTGTCAATTATCAAGTGTTCAGATTTAATAATTATCTAATTTAGCAAAATCATCGTACATAACTTTAGATAATTGTCTTTGCTATACATGTAATTCACTTAACTTTGATATCTCAAATTTGATTAGTGTATAGCTAATAAGTATCCAAGGGATCCTCTTACACCTTTTTTTCTTGTTTAGGGTATTCTTTTCTACCGTAAATTTGATAAATATGTCCTATAGTAAGTACCAAACTATTTTTTTTCCCATTTTGTTAAAGATTTCTCTATAAATATCCAAGAAGATATACCACACAAAGAAAAAAAGTTGTTGGAGTACTCAAAAGTTAATTTCTTGTAAGATGTCATAGTGCAACTTGATTATGGTTTTTCTAGTACATAAACATTAGTCCTCAACTATTTGTTGAAGCACATGCCTAAAAAAAACAAAAGACATTTGCTAATACATAAGCATTAGTCAACAGTTATTTTATCCATGTACAAAAAACAAAAGATACTTATGTTCCTAATGGTTTATTTCAATTCTAGATAATTCAATTTCATATATTTCAATGGAGACTTATGAGAATAATCAACATTTACCTTGATTACTAATAATAGATGATAGCAACAATAATGATGATTGGCAAGAGCAATGAATAACAAGGGAAATTAATAGTGACGAGTGGTCATAATAATGTGATAAGCCAATTTACTTAATACACATTACATTTACAAAAGAAAAATGAACATTAGTAAATAACATAGTACCTAATCCTTCTTAAAACCTAAAATCTGAAACTAAAAATTGTTACAAGCTTCTACCAATTTAAACATAAGATAAATCTGAAAGTAGATAATATAAAACCTTTTGCGACTATTTAACTAACACATTATATGTAATTTTATTGGTTCATCAAAAAAAGAACATAAAAATGAACAATGATAAACTAAAGGAACAATTATAAGCATTTTTTCTAATTAAATTATCAACATAGAACCAAATTATTTCAAGGTAGGGAAATAAAGATTATAATGCTATCTTGGGATAATGACCATGATGTTGGGGTTAAGGATATTGATGAACCGTATAACTTTTCTTTTATATGTATTATTACTAAAACCATAGTAAAATTAACCTCTTCTATGACTTAAATCAAGACAACCAATCAATATTCTACAAAATAAACCAATGAAGGATCTATAACTTTTGTTGTTTATGGCTTAAAATACTAAATATTAGGAAATTTTGAGGAAATGACAATACAAATTATCATAAAATTATCTCTAATGATCAAAGCTACTTGCAACTAGCTTTAACATTAGTTTTAAAATCTTAGATAATATCATAAGGATTTTCAATCATTCCATATATACATACATACATATATACATATGTAGTGAACATTACAACCAATCATTCCAATCAATATATATGAATGTATATATTTATTGTATCTGTTTCATATCATTCCATTCTCTCAAAATTCCTTAGTAGTGAACATTACAACTATTACATTTAAGCATTTGGAATCAAATAATATTAGCTATAGTGGGGCTAACAAATTCTATGAAAATGTTGCTAAGTTGATTAGAGCTAGAAATATTCAGTTGGTTGCCTTAGCGTTTCTGAAATTTAATATTAAAAATAATGGCCACAAACATAATAGATGCAAGACATAAGAAAATTACTAAATGGTCATTGAGACATCCCTTACATTTCACATGAGCAAAAATGGATAAGCTACCACTTGAGGAAACCATTACGATGAGATTTGATGCAATAGATAATAGACACAACTAAACCACGTTAAAATTAAGATTATTGTTGTGATATTTTGATATAATATTAGCTAGTTATGCTCCAAAAGCCCTTAAATCTAGGCCAATACCATTAAAGCAATCATCATAACTACATTCATGCAATAGCTATTTGTTGCTCCTTCAACTTTTCCTCTATTTGCTTCTAAACTTCTACATTCTACCTCTTACATTGCACTTATCTACAATAATATGGGAAATAAATCCCTACATAGACCATAAAAGAACAACCATTTTACATTCCCTTTGTACAATGGTTCCCTTCATTAGTTAATTAATTATGTAGAAGAAATTCCTTTACACTATGATGCCATTTACCAATGTCAAATAATAAGAACAAGGCACTAATATCACCATGCCAATTCATAAATGAATAGAGATCGTTACCACCTGCATGCTCATAGAATGCATATGTAAACAATGAAAGCTCGTGTTGTACCTCAAATGTTTTAACCATGAAGAGAAAGATTGTCGCATATAGAATGACATTTTTCTTTTGCTTGGTGCATTAAGATAATAATACAATCA
Organism: Lumnitzera littorea; assembly: GCA_024138015.1. Lineage (NCBI taxonomy): Eukaryota > Viridiplantae > Streptophyta > Magnoliopsida > Myrtales > Combretaceae > Lumnitzera > Lumnitzera littorea. Next base: position 78,052,319 of record JAMXBB010000007.1, read on the forward strand.
CTCACTTCTAAGTGTTGTGGAGATTTTGCACGAAGATTTGTTTCATTTGGAGACAACAGTATTAATAAGCATTAATGCCTACTTTTATGTGGAGTCTTTAAAACACAAAAAGGTATCAAAATAAGTAGAGTAACTAGGAGTGTATGATAAATGAAATTCTAGCCATTATATACAAGTGCCTACTTTTATGTGAAGTCTTTAAAACACAAAAAAGTGACTAAGCAAGTAGAGCAACTAAGAGTCTATGTTAAATGAAATTATAGCCATTATATAGTTATAAACAGTAAAATTTCTATGCTATAAGTGAAAACACTTTCAACTCATCCTTAAAGAGCAATGCATCGAAGATGTGATATTCCAAATAAATTATAGAGGCTACTACCAGATTTAGAAATTGGTTTCTTGTTGACTAATTATGCTTTGTGTGTGCTTGGAATTTCATAACGACAGCAAGTTACTAATAGACCATTTTGAAGAATTGAAACACAAAGAGAGGAAAAATGATCATTTCTTGAATGCATAATAACTATTCCGATAACATCACAAGAGAAAGGGATGTTTCTCAGCATTTTGATAAAAAAATGACATTTAAAAGCTACTTGTATGACAAAAAGGAAAGTAGGAAACTAGATGTTCTTGAAATTAACAAAAGCTATGATTAGACTTAATTATTATTCTATTTCTTTGCCTAACCAACTGTAAAGAAGCTTAAGTCAATAGTGATAAAAACAAACTGTAAAAGTTCATGGCATTGATATTAAGTTTTAATGTCGAATAAAACCTTTGCCATATCACATAAAAGATGTGCATGAAAACAACAAATATCCAAACTAGTAATATGAGGCAACTAAGATTATCTCTATTGCTTTAGGCGATACAAATAGAGCCATGAATAGAAGTATAAACATATCAAGCACATGGTTATGAATGACACTAAATTAGCAAAAGACAAAAAAAAAGAGTTCAAACATAATCAGGATCCAATTTAATACTACTTTCTATTCCCTTTTCTTCCACAGAGTTTACAGCAAAAATAGAGCAAGATATCATTTACATCCAACTAATTTTGAGTTCTATAAAGACAACTATGTACCGTATCAAGTGATAACATATTTTTTTGTCATAGTATTTTTTTGATTGACATCCTTTTATATATATATGTATGTATGTATCACGGTACTAGTTGCTTATGTTGCTGATGATGGGTAGATTGAAGTTGATAAATTCAATAAAGTAAAAGATCAAATGAATAAGCAAATCTATCTTTCTGAACTAAACTCAGTAAAACTTGCAAATTGACACCTATATTAGTATAAGTGTTAAATAATAATATATATACATATCTCATTACTATGGTAAAAATATCAATAAATGTTATATTTTGTTGTTAGTTTAAGTACTTCCTAAAAGTTTCATGTAGCTTCCAAATTCACTTATGACGTAATCCATAAAATCTTTGTTAGGAATTTGCTACTTAAACTAATCACTAGCAGCCGAGTTAGAGGACTCCAAGGACTCACATGGAGAATATTAGCTTGAAACCAAAGTTGAGATGGGGATTCCTATTTTGAACCAATCTCCTACCAACCTGACTATCAGATACTCACATGTGTCAGATTTGCTCATACCCAACAACGATGCCTTATTCTAGAAGATAGCCTAAGACTATCTGAGCCAAGCTATCGAACTAATCACAGACATCTATTGCCAATATGGCTAACTTCTCTACATGACTAATTGACCCCCAACCTGATCCAGTCAGGTCCCACCCCCACCCCCCGATTACAAACGTTATTCTATTTTGCTTCTGCTTACCTTATATCATATTTCTCCCATCCAGCTATTGAGCAACAGATCTCTTTTGACACAATATTCTAGAATGATTTTTTCTTTTCTGTACTGAATATTCTTTATTTCTTCTAGCCCTTTTAGTATGTTTTATATAACTTAATTGTAAAATACCCTTTAGTCTTTTCATATGTATAAAGTAACCCTAGTGAATAAGTATATAAACCCCCATTTTCTTGTATGCAATGAATACAGAATTATTCACATTGAGTAATCTTAGTGTTCTTATTATCATTCAACTTTTATCTATTCCCTTTAGCAAGCAGTAGTGGCTAGTGACCTTTTAATTCAAATTAGTGTGTCATATCTAACGGATTGTAGGTCGAATAGGATCGAGTAATGTGTTATATCCATTTGGTAGCTGCCCAGACTTTGCTAGCTTTTTCCATGTTTCTTTTTGGCTTGCTTCATTGTGATGCTTCTCCATGTATCTGACTTCGAAGGTACATTAGCTTCGCTGGTATCAAAGTACAGTTCTATGAGGGAGTTTGTAAAGTTATAGTAAAGTTTGGGTTTATCTTATTGTTAGTGGCTGCTGTGTTCCTTCCATAGCTACTATAATGTGTTTATGTGTAAGTATAGTTTCATTATTACTCTATTTTTCATTATGAAAATAGAGCGAGTTTGCTACCGTTCAATTCGAGTGATTATTAGGTATTAAAGTTGTTAGTGAGTTATTAATCTGTTCGAGAAGTATTGCACCATGTCAAATTCGAGTGTTTAGGAAGTTATTGGTGATCAGAGTAATGGTGCTCAATTTGTTCATGGTTGTAATGATAGTAACACCTTAGGGTTGGTTGATGACAAACTTGACAAACTAACCAACTTTGTTGAGAGTCTAGTTATAGTAATGCAAGTTAATAGACAATAACCTCATGGTAGACAATAACCCCATGGCCAAGGTAATCAAACCAATTGCCCAGTTCGACCACAACGAGTTGGAGGAGTAATAGACTAAGCTGCTAGACAAAGATTAGAGTTGGAGGAGATTGAGGAAGATAATGAGGAGCTGGATGTTGAAGAGTTTAGGGAGGAAGAAGAAGAAGCTGACTATTACCAAGTGTAGGGATGAGGATGCTGAGTCCCTTAAAGGCTAGACAATATCAAGGTTCAAATCCTACCCTTCAGTGGAAATAGAGATGCAAATGAATACTTTGAGTGGGAATAGAAGGTCAAGAAGGTGTTCGAATGTTATGGATATATAAATGTTATTAAAGTCCGACTTGTTGCACTAGAGTTTACTAGGTATGCCATTATGTAGTGGAAAAATCTGAATGCAGCTATAACAAGAGATGGAAGGTGAGGTGTTAGAACTTAGGATGAGATGAAAAGGTTGTTAAGAGGTAGATTTATACTTGAGACCTACCTACAAGATACATTTGTAAAGTTGCAAGAGCTCTGCTAAGGAAGCCGATTTGTTGATGACTATGTTAGAGAGTTCTAGATGCTTATGATCCGAGTTGATGTAGAAGAACTCAAGGCTCGTATCGTATCAAGGTTCATCTTTGGACTCTGATATGAAATTCGCTAGATTGTAGAGGTGTAGAGGTTTTATACCTTAGAAGAGGCGATAAAGATAGTGTAGAGGGTCAAAAAGTAAAGGAGAAGTGCTTCGAGCCAACCTGGGCCCACATTCTCTTAACCCCCAGCTCTGTGTCAACCTGTTCAAGTAGAGTCAAGGAGGCCATATAGGGTTAAGGATGGGCATGACTGATTTGATGATAGTTGAGCAAACCAGTAGGGCTGAGCAGGTTAGTTAGGTCAAGCTGAGGTTAGGCCGACCCTAAGGATATATGAGAAAGGGTAGATCTTTGGATGGAAGACCAATGAGGTGAAATGCTTTAAATACTTAGGCTTTGAACATATTGTTATTAAGTGTCTGAATTGACGCATCATGGTGCTCTTAGGAGATGTAGTAGATAGCATCGACAAGAGCGAGCCTGAGAAAGAAGAGGATGTTAGAAAACCCGAAGCTAAAGAGGAATAGGAGACTTATATCTATGCTGACTAGGGAAAAGTGATGACCCTAGTCCTAAGATGAGAATTGAGTTCCTTGCCAAACCTTGAGGAGGATTAGAGAAAGAATTTGTTCCATACTAAGTGCATAGCCAAAGACCAATTACATACGATCATTGTGGATGGGGGAAGTTGTACTAATGTCATTGTATAGTCCTTTGTGCGGTGGTTAGGTCTACCGACCTCAAAGCATCCTCAACCTTACGAGTTGCATTGGCTTCATGATAAGGGTGCTTTGTCCGTAATTGAACAAGTGATCATACTGTTCAGTATTGAGAGTGTATATAGGGATGAAGTAGTATGCAATGTCGTCCCTATGGGAATTTCACATTTGTTGCTTAGGCGACCTTAGTTATTCGATCGACGTGTTATTTACGATGGGTATAAGAACACCTATGCCTTTGCTAAGGATGGAAGGAAGATTATGATGCAACCAATGATCCCATCCCAAGTAAATGAAACCCATAATCAACTCACCTAAGTTAGTAAGAAGAATGCCTCAGTGATGAGTCGAAGAGAGCTTCAAGTTACTGAAAAGGTTGAAGAACCTATGTTCTTATTGATCAGAAGATTATTGGAAATGAGAGATTTAGAGGATATCCCCAATGAAATCTGAAGCTTACTAAATGAGTTTTTTGGTCTGTTCCTTGTAGAACTGCCTAGAAGACTATCTCCAGTCTGAAGCATTGAGCATTGTATTAATCTGTAGATAGGTGCCACCTTGCTAAATCGACCTGTACATAGAATGTACCTTAAGTAGGCTGCCAAGCTAAAAGACAGGTGAATGAACTTATTGAGCAGGCATATGTAAGGGAGAGTATGAGCCCTTGTGTTGTACCAACTTTGCTAGTCCCTGAGAAGGATGGAACATGGTGCATCTACATCGATAGCCGAGTAATCAAATAAATTACTATTAAGTACAAATACTTGATATCGAGGCTCAATGACATGTTAGATGAGCTTCATGATGCTAAGATATTTTCAAAGATTGATCTACAAAGTGGCTACCACCAAATTTGCATGAGGTCAGACGATGAGTGGAAGACTGCCTTCAAGACTAAGCATGGACTCTACGAATGGTTGGTTATGCCGTTCAGAATATTAATGTGCTAAGTACATTCATGAGGTTAATGAACTATGTAATGCGCCTTCTAATTGGAAGACATGTAGTCATATATTTTGATGATATATTGGTATACAGTGCTGACTTAAACAACTATGTTCAACATCTTCGCGAAGTATTTGACATTTTGCGAATTGAGAAGTTGTATGGAAATGTCAAGAAGTGTACGTTCTACCAGAAAGAGGTGACTTTCTTAGGGTTTGTAGTATTAAGGGAAGGACTTTAGGCAGATGAGGAGAAGATTCGAGCTATTCTTAAGTGGCTAACACCAAAGAATGTCATTGATGTTCGAAAATTTCATGGCCTAGCTTCTTTCTGTAGGTGATTTATAAAAAACTTTAGTATCATAGCTACCCCCTTAATCGAGCTGACAAAGAAGAATGCAGAATTCAAGTGGAACGATCGAGTTGAGCAAAGCTTTAGGGAGATTAAGGAGAAGCATACCTCAGTGCTTGTCCTTTCACTACTAAATTTTGACAAACCCTTCAAATTGGAATGTGATGCATCAAGGGTGGGAATTAGTGCTATCCTGATGAAGGAGCAACAACCCATTACCTACCATAGCAAGAAGCTTAGTAGTCCTACCTTAAACTATTCTATGTACGAGAAAGAGTTATACTCTCTTTACTGATCCCTTATTGTTTGGTAATACTATTTCAAGAGTTTGTTATTTATACGGACCATGAATCCTTGAAGCATCTAAGGGGTCAAAACAAGTTTTCGAAAAGGTAAGCCAAGTGATTGGAGTTTTTGAAAGGGTTCTTATATGTCATTCGGCATAAGAAGGGAAGCGTAAATGTGGTTGCCAATGCTCTGTCACAATGGCAAACCTTGTTAACTACTTTGTATTCTAAGTAGTACACTTATGATCCTTATTTCAACCCTCTCATAAAATAGTGTAGGGATGGAATTACTATTAAGGGGTATTATCATAAGGAAGGCTATTTGTCTAAGGACCAAAGGTTGTGCATTCCAAATTGTTCCATGCGTAAGCTATTGATCAAGAAGCTCATAGTGGCAAATTATTAGGTCATTTTGGGGAGACCAAGATCACTAATCTACTGAAGGAGAACTTTTATTAGCTAGTTTTAACCAAGGATGTCCATAAGGTAGTTAGTAGTTATGAAGTGTATAAGCAAGCTAAGGGAAAGAGAGAGCCCCATAGAGAATACATGCCACTGTTAACACCAATCTTACCTTGGGCTAACCTAAGCATGGAATTTGTCTTAGGGTTACCCCAGACATTTAGAGGGAAAGATTCTATCTTTGTTGTAGTGGACCGCATCAGTAAGATGGCACACTTCATTTTGTGCCATTGGACCAATGATGCTTTATATATTGCTGATTTGTTTTTATAGGAGGTTGTCCAACTACATGGGGTACTAAGACTATTATCTTAAATTAGGATACGGAATTTTTGTGCTTGTTTTGGAAGACTCTTTGGAGAAGACTTAGAACCAAACTTGTATTCAACTCTAGTAGCCACCTTTAGACTGATGGCCAGACTGAAGTAGTAAATAGGATGTTAGGCAATCTACTTAGAATTGTTGTAGGAAAGAACTTGAGGGATTGGGATCTGTGCCTACCAGTTGTGCAGTTTGCATACAACTGAACTTTCCATAGCACTATTGGGAAGACCCCATTCGAGGTCGTCAATAGCCTTAACCTCGCTGTTCCCCTGGATATGATTGGTGCCCCAATAGCTACTGAAGAGAGTTAATCTAGAGTTGATTAAGCCCAAGAATTGCATGAGCTACACTATTTTATAACCAGGAAGATCACCAAATTCAATCAGAGACAGTAAGAAATTGGTAGCCAAGGCCGTCGAATTGTTTCTTTCCACTTAGGAGACTTGGTATGGATATACCTTAGCTAAGAAAAATTCTTACACTTAAGACAGAACAAGTTATCTCCTCAAGCTGATGGTTTGTTCAAGGTCTTGAAAAAGATTAACCGCAATGCTTACCAGATCGAGTTACCTGATGATTATGATGTTTCTTCTACCTTCAATGTCTTCGATCTGATCGCTCACTAACCGGTAGGAGAAGACCCAGCGTGTGCCCCAGAAGAAGAAGTAGAAACTAATCCAGATCCAAGGCTAAATCTTTTAGAGCCTCAAGTAGATGATAGTAATTTGCCCTTAGACCAATCATTCGCAGCCGGGCTAGAGGACTCTAAGGACTCGCAATACTATCTTGAAACCAAAGTTGAGATGAGGATTCTTATTCCAAACTGATCTCCTGTTAACCTGACTATCACATCCTCACATGTATTAGATTAGATCTGCTCTTGCCTAACAACGCTACCTTATTCTAGAAGACAGCTTAAGACTATTTGAGCCGAGCTGTCAAACCGACCATAGACATCTAATACCAATACAGCTGACTTCTCTACATGACTAATCAACCCCAACTTGATCTAGATCAAGTCGCCGCAGTGCGCCCCCCCTCCCCCCCCTCTCTCGACTATAAACATTATTCTACTCTGCTTCCACTTACCTTGTATCATATTTCTCCTATCCAACCACTGAGCAATACATGTCTTATACAATATTCTAGAATGATTCTTTCTTTTTCGTACTGAATATTCTTTATCTCTTTCACCCCTTTTAACATGTTTTGTGTAACCTAATTGTAGAATACCCTTTAGTCTTTTCATACATGTAAAATAATCCTAGTGGATGGATATATAAACCCCCACTTTCTTTTATGCAGGCATCAGCTAATGAATATAGAATTATTCACGTTGAGCAACCTTAGTGTTTTCGTTATCATTAAACTCTTATCTATTCCCTTTAGTAAGTAGTAGTAGTAGTGATTGATCCTTCAATTCAGACTGATGTGTCTAATCCGGTGGATTATAGGCTAAATACGATCGAGTGGTGCGTTATATTCATTTAGTAGTTACTTGGACTTTGCTAGCTTTTTCTATGTTTGTTTTTAGCTTGCTTCATTATGGTGTTTCTTCGTATGTCCAACCCTAGAGACGCATCATCTTTATTGTTTATAAATGAGCTTCCTTACCCTTTTTCTTTTTCTCTTTTTCAAAATCTATTTAAATGAAAAGCTTAGAGGAAAGAAAATTTGCACATTTGTTCTTATAAATGGAAAAGAAGCTTGATTTATTGATTTATGCTAGTAAGATTTATCCAAAAATTATCAGCTAGCAATATAAGAGAAAAAGGGGGAACAAGCCTAAGATAAAAAGGGGAAAGAATAGAAGAGAGAGTGAGAAACCTTAAATGGTTGAACTTCTCCCTTTTTGGGTACTATAATTGAGAGAATGAGGGCAGTTGTAGCTTATTGGATTGTAGTTCAAGGAAATACCTAGTCTGTAATTCAAGTGTAGATTTAACATTGTTAAGTATGTAATTGAAAGTAATTAAACACTAATTTGGAATTAAACCTTGAAGACCAAAACCCTAATATGTAATTAACCCTCTTGTAAAAATCTAAGAAAAGTAAAACCCTAAGAAATAGATGATAGATAGAGAGTAAGAGAGAGAGAAAGAAAGTGATAGGGAGAGAGAGATGTATACCTGCATGTGTATATTGAAGAGAGAGGAAGTGTAGTCGAGCGATGGTGTATGTCAAAGGTGAAGCTTCACTGTAAGTTAGTTGTTTTTAGAGATAGAATTGGATAGAGTTCTTTCTTTTTAAGAGAGGGAGAAAGAAGCATGGTTTTATTTTTATTTCAAGCATTCCCTTTCCTTATATAATGCTATAACCATGTTCTATATGATATATTTCATATTTAATAGTAGACTCTACTATTAATTTATTTTGTACAATATTTATTAAACATAACTAAAACATATCAAGATTGGCAATGTTTGCAAAATTTGCAAATGTTGCCTAAAACCAAAATTCTTGTAGCAGTACTTAGGAAAATTTGCTGATGTTCATTTAAGGTGCTTAATAAAGTTGAACTTTAAAATTTTGGCATTCTTCTCTTTCAATTTATAAGAGTTCCAATCCTCTGTTGAAGATTGATATGATGATCCTATGATACTTCCTCCAAGATGAAAAGCAATGCTACAAAACATAAACAAAGAAATTTTGCAATAGCGTAGCAAATGTCTTATTCCCTAAAACAATTAGGGCTCATTCCATTTAAGATAAATTCAATTAGTAAGATTTACTACATGCAATTGAACTTCATAGGAGATTACTGCATTAGCAAACTTACTATTCATGTAATGTAGTAAAGGTTCTCCTAAAATGGCATTAATAGATAATATATTATTATTGACAATAAGCGATTGTGAAACTTTTAAAGATGATTCAATATAATGGTTGTTGTTCATGAAACAATAGTTGTATAGTGCTTTAATATTTTGAAAGCTAGTTTCAATGATTATCTCCCATTGATCTTTTATTTGGTAGATATCACTCACTTAGTATCTATAGAATCTGTTATAGTCTTCTCATCAACTTTATAAGGAGTTTCAACCACTATTACTCTTTTTTTTTTTATCAAGACTCGATTTTTCTTTTCATGAAATCCAATACCTCTCTATTCTCTCTTGTTCTCTCTTGTAACATATCCCGAATATTGATATTTCAATTACTTTCTTTATATACCCCACCAATAGAAGTGACTTTATTACTTACCATTGAGGGATTCTTATTTCATACAACCGGAGTCATATTCCTTTTGTCATGCCACCATAGTACATATCATCTCCTCAACAACAACATGCCAAAAACAACTTCCATATGCAAAAAACACAATTGATAATACAAAATTCCACATGTAATGGAAGCAACAAAGCTCTTCATTAAATGTGGTTGTACTCCCATGATATGGATAAAACCTACTAAGAAGGGGTTGGATTGAAATTTTAAAGAATTGATCATGTTGACATGAAAAGAATAAACTAATTTGTTTGTCTTTTTTTACATTTAAAAATGATAAAAAAACAATAATTTCTTTTTAAGTTTTCAAAATAAGTACAAAAAGAAGTAAAAGGATCTAAATGAATCTATAAGTTGAATATGACACATTAAATAATCATAGAAATAAATGGGAGCTAATTGGATCTATGATTGATATTACTCATAAGATATAATAATAATAAAAAAAGGATAATTCAATTTGGGATATGATACACCTAAATGAATTGAATTAAACTTATTAAAATAATGTTATGCATACTAAGATTAGAGGACATCACTACAACTTGTAATAAAGTTGAAGAGAAAAAGTTGTCAAAATGCCATAAGGCTAAAAATTCATTCACTAACCGATGATTAATTCCTTCTTACAAGTTACCTATAGAAATAATTGCAAAAAATTGAAATGGCATGACATTGCTAAACAATATGATACTTTGGCACAACTTAGCTAAATAATACAACTCTTAAGGATTGAAATAATACAACAAATCTAGAATATTATATAAAAACAATTCAAAAAGATTAAAGAAAAACACTTCATGAATCAAATAGATACCATTTGAACCAAACCAAGGAAGTCTACATTTTTCAATTGGTGCCATCTTCCAAGCCTCTTCTTGCATCATTTATCTTGTCACGAGTGACAATTTATGTCTCGAAGTAGTTCCTCTTAAAATAATTTCAATTACAACTCCTCATGAATTGAAATGGTATGAATGCAAAACCAAAAATTCTAATCATGGATACAATCCATTTGGCCTTAGTGGTTAATTAAGAGAGCTTTTGTTGAACCAATATGACTTTTTTAGGGACTTAGATCAATTTAATAAATTTGGGAAAGAAAAAAAAAAGAAAGAAAATTGACCCATAATAACCCTTAGAGTCCCTTCCTTCACCAACCATACACATAAATAACTAACTCTCACTCAACACACTATTTAATGACCAAACCAAACCAACACCAAGGAAGAACTGAATGCCTTAACCCCCTTTTGGCATGGCCCTGAGCCTTGAATTAATCAATATTTACTAGATGTTGACCCTCATTTGACTATTGACTATAAGGGTTCATTGTTTACTCACTTTCCTTACCTAAATTGTTAACAGAGTTAAACTCTAATGTATAAGTTTCATTTGCTTAAGTAGCTTCTCTAAATTCATTTTCGCTACATTTTTCAAGTGTCTTTTGCTTATTTGACACTTAAATATTGTAGCTTCACTCTAAATCAAGGCTTAAGTGAATCACATAAGCACTTGGGAATATTTGTTCTTCTTCATTCAAAGTGCTCAATAATATTCCTTGCTAATATTTTAGGATTCTTCTCCTTAATTTGTAAAGGTTCTAATCCTTAATTGAAGACTCATATGATGATTGCATTAGTAACATATGAAAATTTAAGAAAACCTCAAAACATAATGTTTATTTCTACTCAATGATTTTTAACTTAGGTTGAGCTTACTATTTCTCAAAGCTATAATTTGAACAATTACAATCCCCTCCTAAAAAGAATCAATATAAATTTCTAATCTTCCGTTGTACATGAATTTTTCAAATTTCAAATGGTTGAGCTATGAAACTCAGTACAAAGATACAACACATGTACGAATGCCACATTGCATACAACCTAAATAAATGTACTAATGTAATAGACATATCAATCAATAGCATCAACCACATATAAAACTTTTAACTTTTCAAGCCATCACTAAGAACAATATGGAGAAACTGTAGATAAACCTTTAAACTTTGACTTAAGTGTAGATTGACCCATTGAATTGTTAAATTATGTTTTAAGACTCTTTTAACTTTGTTAATTGAAAAATAACCCCCTAAACATTGATGTTAGTACAAAAACACTTCTTTAATTTATTAAAATGTACTTTAAGATCTCACTAGCTTTGTCCCTAATGTGACATTTTTTAACTAAAAAACAAAATGTCCTTATATTGCTAATTTATCAAAGTTTAAAAGGTTTTAAATCGCACTTTGAAACTTTATGGGGACAATCTAGACCTTTGTTAAAGATTAGAAGATTATTTGCAATTTTACTAAAAAAATTTTATTCTTAAAACCAAACCAACATCAAATTAGATCAATAATCCCATGACTACTTGTTGAATCTAAGATTCCAAAACTTCATAGAACATTGAATGTAAAGATTTTAAGACCTTAACCACGACATTGAATAAAAAGAGTCCATGAACTCATTTATATAATGAACACATAGGTTCTAGGACCACATACTATGAAAAATCATAGAAAAGAGTGTTTAAGACTTTGATTAAAGTCAATGGTACACAAACTCAAAGTCCCCTATCACATCATCATAGAGAATGGAACCTAGCCTGACAATGACTAGTTTAGAAGCTTTTGCTCAAGTTTCGGGACCTAGGTCCACTATATTGTGGTTACTCATCCACAATCCAGCGGGTAGGTCAAAGCCTCAAATAAGGTCATCCTCAACACTTGAAGAAGGGGATTGATTGAGCCAATATTTATGGTTTGACAAGCTCCCAAATATCCTTTAAGGTATTATACTACACTAAGAATGGCCATTAGAAAGCCTCTTCAACCTAACCTTTGGAGCAAAAGTATTGCTCTTGGTTGAGCTTAAGATCTTGACTACGTAAACTTAAGACTCTGACCTAGAGATCAATGAGATCGGTATTTGAGTTAACCTCAACTTGCTTGAAGAGCTTAGTTTACTAACAAAGACCAGCTTAGTATGATGATAAGAAGGTTAAACATAAAGCCTTCATACTAGGGGACCTTGTCTCTTACAAGTAGGAGGCAACTAGCTCTAAGGATGTTTAGGGCAAACTTTTAGCCAATTGAGAAGATTCAATTTGAGTTCTAGAAGAAGTAGATGTGGTACCTACCGCTAAAAAAGACTTGATAATTAGCCCATCCTCCAAATAACCTAAAGCCTTACTATAGGTAAACATGTATTGTCTCCCTTATGTAGAGCCTCTTTCCACCTCTTTGTATTTAAGACATTTTAAATGAAGTGAAGTTTCTATATGCACTTATTCTGAAATTTACATACAATGTTAAATATAGCTAATTGCCAGCCTTGACTTAATTGCTTTTCAGCAACTTATAATTAAAACCTTACAATATTTAGGCCTGGTTCCCCCTTTAGAACCAACAAGTCCAAAAGACTTGATAATTAGCCCATCTTTAAGATAACCTAAAGCCTTACTATGGGTAAACATGTATTGTCTCCCTTATGTGGAGCCTCTTTCCACCTCTTTGTATTTAAGACGCTTTAAATGAAGTGAAGTTTCTATATGCACTTATTCTGAAATCTACATACAGTGTTAAACATGACTAATTGCTAGCCTTGACTTAATTGCTCTTCAGCAACTTATAGTCAAAACCTTACAATATTTAGACCTGGTTCCCCCTTTGGAAGTAACAAGTCCAATCAACTTTTGCTCATTGATAGGTAAATGAGGTGCCTTCTACCCTTTAGCTGGTGAAGGAGGCATACTCTGCTTAGTGGTGGGCAAATGAAAAACCTTTCGCCCTTCAATAATCGAAAGAGGAATACCTTTGCCTAAGGTAAGTGAACAAGATTGCCTCAGTTAATGATTTTTGAATAAGGTACCCTTACCTTTGATATGTCATTCATTAGGTCAATAAGGATGGAGTCCTTTTAACTGGACTTAGAAGTCAAGGACTACTCGTTGTTTGATAATGGAAGATCTTAATTAGGATAAGGGTCGTTAGCCATAATAACACATAATTATCATAAGGATCATACCCATACAAGTCAAGTCCTTGACATAGTATCATAGCAACTAAACTACAACGTGTTGCACTAAGCATATATTCAAATGCATGCAATTAGAGCCCTAGTCTCCTCTTACTGCTTAGGATAAACAAAAGGTAGTAATCAAAGTTGAAGGAAAATTAAGCACACAAGGACATATAGAATAAACAATGATCATTTCCATTATTTAAATTAGTTAGTAACACTAACAAGGTGAAGGTTAACACACTATCCTAATTCATGACAAGAATTGAAAGTATTACAAACTAGAGATAGTTATGTTACCTTAACTATATGTAGCATTCCCTAGCCAATCACGTAGCAAAACATAGAATAGACAGGTCAAATCAATTAAAAGATATGGATACCCTATTTTTGCTTCTTGTAATTTTAGGGCAAGTGTATTTTTTTTTCTCTTTTTTTTTTATTTAAGTGTGTTTTCAAAATTATTTATTTTCTTGGTGTATATATAATTTTTTGTTGAACCTAGGCTCAGTATTATTTCATTTTATTTTTGTTGAGAAAGAAAAAGAAAAAAATTTATAATAGACCAAGTATAAGACTTGGTCATGTGCTTAAAAATTTAAACACATTTTGTGCCTTTTCTCCTTCTCCTTTTGTTTTAATTTCATGCTTACAACTTTGCATTTTCCAGAAAATAAAAAGGAAGTTTCCCTATTTGAACCCCTCAATTTCTACCTATGTTCTAACTCTATATCTTAAGATATTCACCCGAATTTTATGTTTTTCGAAACTACACATGGCATACTTTAAATTGGGAAAAAAAAAAACATATCTTAATTTTCCTAAATTGTAGGTTAATTCAGACTTGGAAAATAAAAAAAATATATTAACACACTTGAATAAAATTTACAAAATCCTATTCTTTAGACAATTTCCTCCGAATCCAAGGTATGAACATTTTTTATTAATGTATTCTTGCCTATTTCTGTCACTTAAACCAACATGTTCTTAAAAATTCGGAGACAAATCAAGCAAGAATATCTTAGGTCCCCATACTCATGATCCTTCATTTTTGCACTTTTCGAGACTAAATCCAAGCTCCACCAGTATAAATAGGGTGCTACTCTTTATATTGAGCATAGATTACGATTTGAAACACACACAAACCAAGCTTTCTCTAAGGCATGAATTTTCTCTCTCCAAATATAGCACCATCTTGCCGGAAGCCACTAAAAACTCACTAAACTAACTACTCGTTAGTTATTGTACGAGGTAAACTCCTAGAATCTTTGCTTGTTCTTATTTTCTATGTGTGTTTATTGTGTACTAAATAATTGAGAAATCTTGTTTTTAGGAATGTAAAATACTTGTATGATGCAATTTTTCTAGTATAGTTAATAGGATTTGTTGTTTTTATAATATAATAACCATGTAGTGTTTATAGTTCATGATTGTTTAAATTAAGTATTTTGATTTAATGACTTGTAGAATGCTTATTATGAACTATGTTTGCATATGTAATTATGTGATCACTCTTGATTATTTTAATTGAACTATACATTTTTGATTAATAAACTACATAGCATTTATCATAAATCATATTTGTGCAATATAGAATAAATGTTCGAACATGTAAATTATAGAATAGAGGTTTGGACATATAAATTATAGAATAGATATCTGAATATGTAAATTATAGAATAAATGTTTGAATATATAAATTATGTTTGATATGTAATTATGAAATTAGTTATTTTGATGATCATATTGACGTAATATATAATGGATGTTTGATTTAAAATTTCATTTTCATCGCAAAAATTTTTTTATGACTATATGAATATTGCATGAATTTTTATTTAAGTGCTTTATGTGACTTATTTAACATATGTATCTTTAATTACATTTTTTTTATAAATTTTTTCTTTAAGAAAACGTTTTACTATTTGTAAAGAACTTTTTTTAAATAAAAATCTAAATAGACCTGCATTTAAAAGAACCAAGGATTTCTAATTTTTTTTTTAAATTTGGGAAGAAAAGGAAATATAATTTTATGAACTAATTAACATGTAAATGCTTAAAGTGGAATGTTTTTCAAAATAAAATAAACTAACTTACTAAAATCTTCTTAAAATGAACTATGGTAGTTTAATCTTGACTATTGGGTACATAGGTGCCTATAAGGTGACTTAGAATATGAAAAAAAATATTTTCCCCCTTTGGTAAAAAGCTTTTCATTTCTCCTCTTTCGTAATTAAATGTAATTTCATTGCTATTTGTGAATAAATTTTATTCTTAAACGGTTAATTTGAAAAATAAATTTAAATTCAGAAGTTTAAAATAACACCCACTTAGGTTTAATAGGATAGGCCCTAAACCTAAGAAAATCTGGTTTCTTAAAAAATAAAAAATAAAAAATTCAAAATGCATGCTAGTGGCAAAATTAGAATTGATCCGCCTAATCGATTCTAATTTAATTACTTTTTCTCAGTTTTATCGAGTGGCGACTCTAATTTTTTTTTTAAAAACAAAATAATAAGAAACTGAGTTTCATTAATTTTAGCTAAGGGTTTAAACTAAATAGTTATAAGGTTTTGTTTAAATCAAATTAAGGAAAATAAAAAAAAAAATGAAAATTTTAGGCTCAACAGAAGATGCAAGTGAAGACGGTACTTGGATACCCTTACCCTCTCTATGATTAACACATGTCGTCAATAGTGTTACGCCTTAGGATAATGAAGTCGTAACAATCTCACCATATAAATCAACTTAGGATAAAGGCAAGCCGCTATTGTAGACTAGTTTAGACAAGGCATATACGTCTAAACAATTCAAAAGGATCTAGCTTATTACAAATATAAACATAATAGGTGAATCTTAACGGAAGTTGTTAATTCATTCATATAGAAAATATTTATACAAGTTGTTACACCAAAAGTAGCATAGTTAAAATATTTATAAAAGATATTTACTTCAAGAGTACATAAGTAGTTCATATAAATATTTACAACCTAGAATAAGAATCTATTTAGGTATCTAAACGGCCCATTAGATTCACCCCAAAACAAAAATACACAAAAGACTCAAAAAGATCTACAACTGGCTTCATTCCTTTATGCTCCTAGCCCTAAAACATAATTGACCTGTGGGTAAGAGTAGCACTGCATATCTATGGGGATGCCTACAAAACAATCTATAGGGGTATAATCACTCAATAAGATGAGACGGAAACAAAAGTGTGCATGACATAACAACATATAGGGTTATCAATTAGTTAGTTAGATGTAATGCAATGCAATCAAACATATGCCATTTGTATAATGCTATTCAGTCCATTATGAAGTTGGAGAAATTGCACTCACTCCAACCCAGGTTGAGGGATTTTTGCATATTGGAGGTGAGCTCCAGCTGTGATGCCTTTTGACCAAACCCAACTTTGTGCAATAGAGGCTTGCTTCCCTTGAGATCTTCTTCAACCCTAATGCCTCCAACCTTTCTGCAAGCCCCTCTACTGTTACTTACTTCGGCCTTCAAGGTAGGGGATGGCCAACTATAGTTGCCTCGTCAAATGGTCGATATTTGGTCAAAAATCCTAATCATTCCCTTAGTGGGTTGTAATGTGTGTCTGATTAAGGGTTTAATTCGAGTTTAGATTAGTTTATTTATAGGGTGGTCAAACAATTTCAAACATTTGAAGACAAGACAAAGCACAACAAGGTAAACAATATAAGTAGCTAAGCTACAACATCAACACAACATATTCCAATCACATACTTTGCATACGCAAAAATAGCAACTCTACAAGCACAAACAACATACACTTTAGCCTCCAAGTACTTATAATAGAGTACTCCAAAATGCCACTAAGCATTTCTCTTACTTACTTAGATTTACTTCTACTATTTTAATTCTAAGACATTAGCTCCTTCTTCTTTAGTAACCCCTACATTATGAATCATATTTCAGTTCTATATCATTCGATATAAAGGTAGTTTAAACATTATACTTTTAATTAGTCTTGACATTCTTGTTATGTTACTTAGATATTTGTTATAAGTATTAAGTTTTGTTACTTATTATAGGTTAGTGGAACTTTCTACTGAAATCTTCTACAAGGGTATTTTAGGGTTTTGGTACCTTCTTTCTTAACCTTCTACAAAGGTATATTATAGCTTTAGGACCTTCCACTCAACCTTCTATAAGGATATTTTATTTATACTTTAGCGAACCTACTACTGACGTTTTAGGTGCTCTTTTGTAGGGAACCTTCAATTGAAGTTTCTACCCTAATGGTCTACGATTGGCTTAGTGAAGAAAGCTTTTACATAACTTTCTACAAATACTAGGATCACTCAGAATAACTAAAAATCCATAACTCACACTTCCCTTTATTTCAATTAGATTCAATGTAATCATAACTCCACTCCTAATAACTTGCAGGGTTTGAGAAACTTCCTACACAAACACACTTGATCTCAAACTTCACTAAATGGGGCAGTTTCCTTATCTAATCAACCAAAACACTTAAATTTCATAAGTTTAGCTTGTAAAATATAGTTTTATGACAAAAATTAAGCATGTGTAATTGCATATACATTGTATTTCCTATATATTATTCTGATTTTTAACCAAAAATAGTTAACTCACTCACTTGACAAAGATTAGCACTTGCAATTTAAGTGAAAAATCTTCAAATCTAACTTTCAAAAGCCTATTCTTTCAACATATTAAACTTTTTCCACTTAAAATTAGGATGAACATGTTTCATGCAACAAATATTTACTTAGAAAATATTTAGTGGTCAGATTAAAGAAAATGTATTGAAAAATAGTGAATTTCCTATAAATTCCAACTTATCAGTTTTTCATAAATGAAAAATTAACCAAAATAAAGCAATATGTTTCTATAAAAATTTTTACATAACAATTTTCCATAAAACGTAGGGTATTTACAAAAAAAAAAATTAGTAAGGAAACTACATCATTCGGGCTTTTAAAAATCAAAGTAAAATTTAGTTTCAAACGTGACTTTTCTTAAGAGAGATATATAAAACAAATGGATTTTATGAAAATAACATCTTTAAATGAAAGTAGACTCAAAATAATATTAGAATATATTTTTTTCATAATTTTTAGATAAAATTTGTTATTTTTTGAAAATTGAGCTTAAAATCAAACTCACTGGTGGAAGAAGCTTCGACCATCGGTGGCTAAGGAGGGTTTATCAACCAAGAAGGGCATTGGTTGGGGGACCTGGTGGCATTGGCTGCTTGTGGTTAAGTCACACTTAAGTTTGGGATCCGTAATTTCACAAATCACCTCTTGATTTTCTTAAATTAAAAAAAAAAAAACAATATGAACCCTAAAAATATCCTAACGAATTTTTCTTGTCTCTAAAGTATCCAAAGAGTCCAAAATGGCTAAGGGAAGAGGTTTTTATATGTATAGACTAGTGGGGCAATTTTGGGTGTGTATTAGACAAGTGTAATGCTAATTAGCTTCTTCATGCCAAGTGGTAATGTTGTCTCCTAAAACCATGGGTTATTGATGGTTTTCAGCTTAAAACTAGCAGCAAAACCCCTAGTTTTTAAAGTAAACCAGGTTCCTTGACTTATTAGGAAAGTTGTTTGACTTATTTTATTATATTTAGTCACTTAGGTTAGTTTTTGTTACAAGTAGGAGCATTTATTGAAGCTTCTTTAGCCTTAATTAACTAAATACATTTTGTTATTATTTTATGTAATTATAAAATATATTTATTATTTTTCATTTCATTTTTCTCTCTTCTTATTTGTTTAGTTTATTTCTAAGCTTGTCTTGCAATTTGGTCAGTTTTCAAAATCTTCTGAAATTTTGCTAATGAGTGAGTTAATTTTATGATTTTAGCTTATAGCAATATTTTAATATTTCGTTTCAAAAATTAAATTTACAGGATCACCTTAACTAACTTTTGGATAGCTACGACTTGTCCTGAACCTATGTGGATAGATTCCATAAACGTCCTAGGTTTTCTAAGTGATAAGTATATATTGTTGATTCATTGGACTTACATTTCCACCCTACTTCAAAAAAGTTTTGTCCTCAAAACTTTTGACTACAAATTTTATATAATTGGTTGATCACTCATACAATAACTAACCTTTGGGTATAAATACTAACCTGTGATTTAGAAGAGACATGGGCACTGTGGCTCCATTGCGGCCTTTAGCTCCCAAGTTACTTTAGCTTCTTGGCTACTACCCTATTGGAAAACATACTCAACTTGTCTATTCCTTAATTTTTGAATCCGATTACCTAAAATCTTGATGGGTTTCTTTTTGATGGTATGACCCTTTTACAATTCCAATTCCACAGGTTCTAACTTTACACTGGTATTGGGATTCTTCACAAACATTTGCATCATGGAAATATGAAACACATCATGATAGCTTGGTAAGCTCGAGGGTAAAGCGACTTGGTATGATACATCTCCCACTTCCTTTAGTTTCTTAAAAGATTTGACATATCTAGGACTCAACTTCCTTCTCGATCCAAAACATTTAAGTCCTTGGAATGGACCGATCTTTATATAAACATGATCTCCCACTTTAAATTCAATAAACCTCCTTTTTAGGTTTGCCTAACTTTCATACTAATCTTAAACTTCCTTTATCCTTTGTTGAATGGCTTTTACTTTTTCACTCATTTCAACGATCAACTCAAGCCCAAGCATTACGTGCTCTTCACTATCCCAATATAGAGATGATCGACACTGGCGTCTATATAGAGCTTTATTGTGCACCATCTATATGGTCGCATGATAACTATTATTGTAAGCAAATTCAACTAATGGTAAGTACTTTTCCTAATCTCCATTGAAATCTAGTACACATGCCCTTAACATGTCTTCTAGAGTTAGAATTGTTCTTTCCAATTGGCCATCTAACTAAGGGTGATAAGTAGTTGTGAACTGCATCTTAGTACCTAATGCTTGATGTAGACTCTCATAAAACTTCGATACAAATTGGTTATCTCGATCAAAAATGATACTTACCATTACTCCATACAACCAAATGATTTCTCTAATATACAGCTTGGCCATTTGTTCCATAGGATCTCTTGTTTGAAAAGGCAAGAAATGATCATATTTAGTTAACCTATCCACAATAACCTAAATTGAATCATGCCTTCACTAAGTACTTGGAAGTTCTACCACAGAATTCATAGTAATATGGTCCCATTTCCATTGCGGATCTTCTAATGGTTGCAAAAGACCTATTGGTCATTGGTATTCAGCTTTAACTTGTTGATAAGTGGTGTACTCTGCTATGTATTGAATTATATCCTTTTTCATACCACTTCACCAATAATGTGACTGCATGTCCCAATACATCTTATTTCCACTTTGATGTATCATATACTCAATAACATGACCTTTATCTATTATTTCTTTTCTCAAGCTAGGATCTTGAGGTACACATATTCTTCCTTTGAATCTCAACATTCTAATTTCATCTATTTGAAAATTACGCACTTCTTTAGATGTTATCTTTGTTGTAATCTCTTTGAGACCCTCATCCTCATCTTGCTACTGTCTAATTCTCTCCAATAAAGAGGGTTGTACTACTATATTCATCAATAAGTCTTCATATGCATGCCACTTAAATCCAATCTCTAGTCTTTCAAATTCCCTATCAATTTCCATTAGGTTGTAAGTAGTGAAGCAACTTCTTCATAATTATTATGACTAAGCGCATCAGCTACAACATTCGCCTTTCTAGGGTCATAATTAATTGTTAGATCATAATACTTAATTAATTCTAGCTATCTTCTTTGTTGTAGATTCAACTCCTTTTGCATAAACAAATTGATGCATCTCTAGGGTCGTACATACGCAACTCACACCACAACAAAGCGAAACAAAGGAAAATGAAAGGGTTTTAGCAAAACCCAAGCAGCTATCAACTAGATATGATGCACTAATTGATTCTACTTAGCCTAACCTTTACTTAATATGACACACAAGTGAGGATTAGGGTTACTCGTCACTATTCCTTGCTAAAGGGAATAGATAAAAGTTATGGAAAAGAGAAAACATGGCTAAGTGCTCTCCTAAGATAAAATTTTATATTCAATAATGAAGTGTTGTTGTTTGTATACAGATAGAGGGGTTTTATATACTAGCCCTACCAAGGTTACATACGTATAAGGAAAAGACAAAAGGGTAAATTACAAATGTAATACTTAAGACATACTAAAAGAGGTAAAAAAGGAGAAATGTTGTACAATGTATGGAAGAAAGAAACATTCTAGAATATTGTATCAAATGACATGTATCAAGCTAGTATTAGTGATCTGTAGCTTGGCTGCTCTTATGGGTTTAAGCTCTTTAACAACTTGGCATTTGTTGGAATCAACTCAACAGAGGTCGAAAAGAAACTAGAAAACTTGGATAGCTTGACTCTAGTTAGGCACCTGAATAGCTCAGCTTAGGAAAAGAATCCTAGTATTTGGTAGTTTAGGTATTGCCTTAAACATAGTTAAAGCTTAGTACTGAAGTCGGATAAAGTGAAGTAATCCTTGGTTAGCAATGAAATCCTTGTCCATGAATGCTTCTCGAGTTAGCACTCATCAAGTAAGCCCTAACAATCCTCTAGCTTAGCTACGAGTGATGGGTTTGAAGTGTTGATTCCTATCAGAAATACTTTAAACTTTTGTGATTTGTACATATTTCATAATGTTATTCATACAAATAGTACCTCCAAATCTTCAACGCAAAGGCCATTACAGCTAAATCTAGATCATGTGTTAGGTAATTTCTTTCATGTAGTCACAACTATCTTGATGCATATTCCATCACCTTCCTATCTTGCATTAGAATGCATCTCAGTTCGTTCTGTGAGGCATCACCATATGTACTATAGGGTTTACTAGGATCAAGTAACACAAGTACTAAAGTTGTAACCAATTGGTTCTTAATTTGAAAGCTTTGTTTACATTCTTTTCACCATTTAAATCTAACATTTTTATGCATTAGTTAGGCTGAAAGCTTTGCTATCTTTGAAAGGTCCTTTATGAATTGCTTATAGTAACTAGCTAACCTTAGAAAACTCCGAACCTTGGTTACAATAGTTGGTTGCTTCTATTTTATGATCACCTTAACCATTTCTAGATCAACGGAAATCCTCTTTACAGATACTACATGTCTTAGGAATGATATCTTATCCCACTAGAGTTCACTTTTGCTCAATTTTTCGTACAACTTATTATCTCTCAGCTTTTGTAATACTAGGCACAAATGAACATGATGTTCTTCCTTTCTTTTAGAATAAATCAGTATTTCATCAATAAATACAATAATAAGCTTATCTAAGTATAGCTGATAAATCCGATTCATCAAGTCCATAAACATAGCTAGTGCATTAGTTAAACCAAAAGGCATCACTATGAATTTGTAATGTCCATATTATGTTCTAAAGGTAGTTTTAGGTATATCTTTAGGTTCTACCCATAGCTGATGGTACCCAAATTTAAGATCAATTTGTGAAAATACCATTACTCCTTGCAAATGATAAGATAGATCGTCTATTCGAGGCAACAGATATTTATTCTTGATAGTAACTTTGTGTAACTCCCTATAATCTATACATAACCTGATGGTACCATCTTTCTTTTTTCACGAATAGTACTGGAGCTTCCCAAGGTGATATACTTGGTTGAATAAACCCTTTATCTAATAGTTCATGAAGTTTCTTCTTTAACTCTTGTAGTTCCATAGGGGACATTCTATGAGGTGCCCTTGAAATAGGTTTATGTTCTAGGTACCAAATAAATAGAGAAATCTAGTTCCCGACGCGGACCTAAACCTAGTAACTCATCAAGGAAAGCATTTGGGAATTCACATACTATAGGTATTTCAAATATTTTGGGTACTTCCTTCTTCCCTCCCATTGTAAATACCTAGCAAAACACCCAATCATCATTATCCTTGACTCCTTCACAAATTTCAATAACGTTAACTTTATCTTTCCTTTACTAGCCCTTCCATAGAACACATTATTTCCATAATCTAAAACTATCTTCTTACTTTGACATTCCATGTTAGCTTTGTGTTTGGAAAGCTAATTGATTCCTACATTATTGTCATAACTTTGTAGAGGCAAAACTATTAAGGTAATTGAAAAATCCTTTCCCTCAATTAAACTTTGTCCATTTTTCACTACTTTTCTAATTGATACTTTCCCTCTAATAGGGGTCTTAATCCTATGAGTTGTATTGATTTTGGTTATTCCAATTGCATTTCTTTCCATAAATCCTTGACTCACAAAGGATTGTGATGCTCCAATGTCAAACAATGCATAAGCAATTTATCCATTTGTCATCATCTTTCTTGAAACATTTACGATTATAGTTATTTATCGATTCATTAGGTATTATCAATTCAAACTTAATTACTAAACACTTCATAAAACACAAAGTCTTAAGTTTACTAACATGGATCACATCTTTAATTAGTAATCTATAGATTGAAACAACTTACATACCTATTACTAATCCTTGGTAAATGCCTTTTGCTGCTTTAAGATCTTCTTCTAAATCATCCTAATAGTATTCTTCCATTCAATCATTAAAATCTTCCACATCATCTTCTACACTTTCCATGGTAAAGATACATGCTAGTACAACTGCTGTATTTGATCCTCCAGTGTTTGCTTCTTTTGTCCAAATTGAGGGTAATGTTTTGAGAAATGTCTTTTCCTACTACATTGATTACACTTATCTATTTCCATCTTTGGACAATTTCGAACCACATGATTGTTGTCTACATAGAGGTAACACTTGCTAACTAATTATTAATGTTGTTGGGGGTAGTGACTTGCCCAACACTTAATATTACCATCTTTATTATAAAAGTTCCTTCCAAATTCATATTGCACATATTTACTTGCTATAGTGGTAAACTTCTTCCCTTTTTGTCCAAAACTACTTGAACCAGGATAAGGTCTCTTAAATGATGATCGAAGCTTAAACTCACCACTTAGCTTTTTCCTCCATTGAGCCTGCATCCGCAAACAGTTATTTTCCAACTGGCGAGCCTTATCAACTATTTCATTATATGTGGTACAACAATAGTCTTCTAGCTTACATCACATGGTGGGATAAAAACCATTGAGAAATAAATCTTTCTTAAGCTCCTGATTATCTTTGTAAGAAAGTAGAGCATACTGCAACAATCTATTGAATTCTATTTCATACTGGATAACACTTTTATTCCCCTTTTTCACAGTAAATAGATCTTTAACCATCTCTATTTGAACACTCTTTGGTAAGCACTTACGTTTAAACTCCTCCATAAACCTCTATTAAGTGATAGGTTCACCCAATTGTCCTGCTTTAGAATCCCACCAAACACATGTACTTGAATTTAGCATAAAAGTCCCATAAGATAATTTTTGATGTTCTAAGATTCTGAAAGCTTTGAAACTCCTCTCAATTTGAGCCATCCAGTCATTTACTATTACTGGTTTACCTATTCCTCCTTCGAAGTACCAAGTAGCCTTTATAAACTTTGAAAGCTTACTCACATCTTGAGATCTATTTCCTCTTTAGTCTCTTTTTTTGGGTGTCTTATCCTTTACATTTCCACCTATTAACAAATATTGTATCAATGTTCCTTGTTATTGTATCATAATATGTATATTAGCTAAAAGTTGCCCATAGTCAATAGGGCCTAGGGCTCATGGAGGTAGAGGTAGTGGTAAATCTCCTTGATACCGTTCTTATAGTAGCAAAGGGTTTTGAACAGATAATGCAGGAACTTCTCCTTTTTGTCCATTATGGTTCCCATCTCCTTAGTTATCCATTACCAACTATTTGTGCTAACTTACTCTTATTATCTCTGCATTCATAATTGTCCATAAGTCTAGGTAATAGAGTGATAAACCTTAAATATAATTCACAAGTTGAAGGCGTCTTGATATATAAACATATAATCTATAGAAATATAATATGTTTGTCGTCAAATAATAGAATATATTACTAAAATTTCCATAATATAAAATTTCATTGAGTACATTGGACTAGAAAAGAATATACAATGTTTGATATTTACATCTTACTTTCATCATTAAGCATAATGATACTTACATAACCAAAAGATTATTACATACTTAACGTTTACATCACAAGATAATTAAATTGAATCCTAGTACATATCTTCTATTTACATCAAAAGATAGATACATGAGTCCTAAATACATTTGTTCTAGTTACATCTTCTTTTTAACTCAAAATATAAGTAAAAATTTACATCATATGTACATCTGAAATCAAAAGTACATAAAAAAGCCTCTCAATACATAAAAAAATTTTAAGAGCACATTAAAATGATTCAAAAGCACATCCAGAATGACAAAAATTCATCCAGATGTGTCAAAAGTATACTATAAAGTCTGTATACATCAAAAGTTTCTACAATCTCCATTCTATAGTAAGAGTTGTCATGATTCATGCAAATAAGCATGTCATCCATCCTAAAAGTCATTTTGTACATTTAAACTATTAGGAGCTAACATCTACTCTAAAGGAGCCCAATTTACCTCTCTTATGTCATCATTTGCCTTAACATCTGTCTTAGATTCCAAACTCAACTGCATAATCTAGACTATCAAGAATATAAATCACCTCATAAGCATCATCATCATCAACATCTATCATCTTTGGATCTTCGTCCTCATTACTCGCTATAACTACCATATGATAAACCAACTCATCATTCTCATGCCATTAACTTTTTATAAGAGCTCCTACAACATTTAGTCCATTGGGTTATTCAACCTAGTTACCATCTACATGAGCTTTTACAAGGTCCTCATCAAGATCTTCCTCGCCTTCTACATGAACTTCTATAGGGTTACCATTAAGGTCCATTTCACCTTCTATAAATGCTTCTATAAGGTCCTCAACAAAATCCATCTAACCATCTAGATCTCCTTCAGCCTCTACTTAAGCTATAGTTGTACTAAGATCATCACCTAGATCTTCCTTACATTCTCCTTAATCTTTAGATCCTCCTATACCCCAATCACAAGATCCTCATCATTGCCTAGACTAACTAGTGGAATATTTCCTTGAACTCCCTGCATCTTTAGTACATCCTCAATTAGCTCAGTTGGTTGAAGGGGTACCTTAATTGCATCATTTATTAGAGGCAAAAAACAAGGAAACCAATCTATGATGCTTGGTGGATAGTCTCTCTAAATATGTGGAATATCTATAGGAATGTAATTGATACATATTTAGTATGGCCTACCATCCCCCAATTTAATAGGAAAATATAGAATAGGAATCATCATGACAATTGCTCCAATACTCTACAAGTATCTCCTCTCAAAAGTAACTATCATAGCATATCAATCAAACCATAGCCCTAAATTTATCTCCATAATATGCCAAGCATCTATTCAATTATAAGGAAGGCCTCTATGATAAGTATCAATAATCTCATCCATCATTTGAAATATCTCCCAATTAGCTAACTCTAATAACAAATGCTATAATGGAACCCTATACTAAATCTTAGATGCCTCACCATACCATAAAAAATCTAACTAGGATATAACAAGCACCCCTTTATGACCTTGTAAATTAATAAAGAAGAATAGTTAGTGTATTACATATTCATTCATTCGCAGTTAGTTTACCTTAAAGTTCTTTTATTAATATAGTATAATTGTATATTTATAAGTCTAAAGCTTCTTACTACTCGCTTATTACCTATACTCACTTTTACTTATGATGCCTACTTGGTCTTAGTTAGGATGCTTCAGAGTTAGCTCTTAAGAACCATACTTTGATACCAACCCAAAACTGTCATATCTTGAAATAGTAAAGCTGTAATAGTCTCGCCATATAAAATAACCTAAGGTAGAGGCTAGCCGCTATCGTAGATGGGTTTACACAAGGCATATACGACCAAACAATTCAAAAAGAGTCTAGCTCATTACAAATATAGACATAATGGGTAAATCTTAGTAGAAGTTGTTAAGTCATTCACATAGAAAATATTTACATAAGTTGTTACATCAAAAGTAAGATGGTTAAATATTTACAAAAGTCATTTACTTCATGAGTACATAAGTAGTCTAAATAAACATTTACAACTTAGAATAGAAATCTATTTAGGTCACCTAAATGGCCAATTAGATTTGCCCTAAAAGAGAAATACATAAAAGATTCAAAAAGTTCTAAATCTGCCTCCATTCCTTTATGCTCTTAGCCTCTAAAACATAATTGACCTATGGGTAAGGGTAGCATTACATATCTAGGGGATACTTGCAAAACAATCAATAGGAGTGTGAGTAACCAACTACTTAGTAAGATGAGACGGAAACAAAAGTGCACATGACACAACAGTAAGTAGAGTTATCAATCAGTTAGTTAGATGCAATGCAATACAATTAAACATATGTTATCCATATAAGTTGTTCGATCTGTTGTGTAGTTAGAGAAATTGCGCTTGCTTTAACATGGGTCAAGGGGGTTTTGCATACTAGAGGTGTGCTCCTCCCAAGACCTTCGATCCTAATGCTATCTCTTGCCATTTAGTTTAGCCTTAAGGGTGGGCGAAGGCTAATTATAGCAATCTTGTCGAAGGGTAAGCATTTGGTCGGATATCCTAATTGTTTTCTCAATGGGTTGTAATGTATGTCCAATTAAGAGTTTAATTTGAGTTCAAGTTAGTCCATTTATAGGGTGGTCAAACAATTTTAGACATTCAAATATAGGACAAAACATAGCAAGGCAAACAATACAAGTAGCCAAGCTATCACATTAACACAATAAATTCCAATCACATATGTATAATCAACTACTCTACAATTAGAAACAACATACACTTTAGCCTCTAAGTACTTATAATAGAGTACTCCAAAATGCCACTGAGCATCAATCTCACTTACTTAGATTTGCTGTTGCTCTTTCAATTCCAAGATGTTAAGTACTTCTTCTTAAGTAACCCCTATTAGGAGTCATATTTTAGTTTTATATCATTTAGTATAAAGTTGGTTTAAACGTTATACTTTTAATTAGTCTTAACATTCTTTTAATGTTAGTTAGATATTTGTTATGGGTATTGAGTTTTATTACTTATTATAGGTTAGTAGAACCTTTTACGTAACCTTCTACAAAGGTATTATTGGGTTTTGGTGCCTCTTACTTAACCTTCTATAAAGGTATATTATAACTTTAGGACCTTCTACTAAACCTTTTATAAAAATATCTTATTTATACTCTAGCAAACCTTCTATTGAAGTTTCTACTAAGGTTTTGGGTGTAGCTCTTCTTTAGGTAACTTTTTATTGAAGTTTTTGTCATGATAGTCTAAAGTTGGCTTAGTCAAGGAAGGTTCTGCAGATCCTTCAACAATTGCTAGGATTACTCCAAATCACCAAAAACTCCATAATTTACGCTTTCTTTTATTTCAATTAGATTCAATGCAATCAAGACTCCACTCCTAACAACTTGTAAGGTTCGGGAAACTTCCTACACAAATACACATGATCTTATACTTTAATAAATGAGGTGGTTTCCTTATTTAGTCAACCAAAACACATAAATTTCAAAAGTTTAACTTGAAAAATATAGTTTTATGACAAAAAGTAAACATGTATATCAACATATATGTTGTATTTACTATTGATTATTTGAATTTTTAACCAAAAATAGTTAACTCACTTACTTAACAAAGATTTAACACTTGTAATTTAAGCGAAAAATCTCCAAATCTAACTTTGAAAAGCCCATCTTTTCAAGGTATTAAACTTTTCAACTTAAAATCAAGATCAACATATTTCATGCAACAAATATTTATGTAGAAAGTGTTCGGGTCAGATCAAACAAAATATATTGAAAAATAGTGAATTTTTTTATAAATTCCAACTTATCGATTTTTCATAAATGAAAAATTAACCCAAATAAAAGAATGAGTTTTTGTAAAGATTTTTACATAGCAATTTTCTATATAATATAAGATGTTTAAGAAAAATTTTGGTAAGAAAACTATGTTGTTTAGGGTTTTAAAAATTAAAGTGAAATTTGGTTTCAAATGATATATAAAATGAATGGATTTTATGAAAATAACAAATTTACATTAAAGTACACTCAAAATAATGCTAGAATAATTTTTTTCTCATAAATTTTAGATAAAATTTGATAATTTTTATAAATTTTCGAAAATTGGGCTAAAAATCAAACTTTCTAGCGGAAGAAGGACCAATCACCAGTGGTGAAGGAAGGTTTGTTGAACAAGAAGGGCGTTGCCTAGGGGTCCTAGTGGTGTTAATCGCTTGTAGTCAATTCTCACATAATTTTGGGATCCCTAATTTTATAGATCCCCACTTGTTTTTCTTAAATTTCAAGAAAATTCAATAAACCTGAAAAATTTCCCAATGAATTTTTCTAGTCTCTAGAGTATCTAAAGAGTCCAAAATGGCCAAGGGAAGGGGTATTTATAGGTATAGACTAGTAGGGTAATTTTGGGTGCTTGTAGGACAAGTGTAATGTTAATTAGCTCCTTTATGCCATGCTAAGTAGCAATGTTGTCTCTCAAAACCATGGGTTATTGATGGTTTTTAGCTCAAAACTAGAAATAAAACTCTTAGTTCTTAAAATAAACCAGGTTCCTTGACTTACTAGAGAAGCTATTTGACTTATTTTATTATATTTAGTCACTTTAGTTAGTTTTCATTTTGAGTAAAAGCTTCTATTGAAGTTCCTACAACCCTAACTAACCAAATACACTTTATATTTAAACTTGTCTTACAATTTGGTTTATAAAATGTGTTTAAGATTTTTTATTTCATTTATCTATCTTCTTGTTTACTTAGTTTATTTCTAAGCTCATCTTACAATTTGGGTTGGTTTTCAAAATCTTTTAAAATTTTACTAACGAGTGAGTTAATTTCATCATTTTAGCTTATAACAATATTTTAGTATTCCATTTCAAAAATTAAATTTATAAGATCACCATAACCAACTTTTGGGTAGTTATGACTAGTTTCGAACCAATGCAAATCAATTCCATAGATGTCCTAAGTTTTCAAGGTGACAAGTCTATGTTGTTGATTTGTAGGCCTTAAAAATAGTTAACACCATTTGAAACTTGGGAATATGTACTTAGAATAAAGGTATTTATGCTCATCAACATATGAAAAGGTCTCTTGGGAGGAGAGAAGACAAATTGATTTCCTAAACACCTAATGCCAATTGTTAGGAGAAGCTCAATAGTTAGAATACCTAACATTAGGTAAAGGAAGGTTCAAACATACTAACCTAATTGCTCAAGCAAGCTCTCACTTCCATCATCACCAACCACTTGTGCCCCTCTCACTTAAGTCTACAACAGCTCAGCTTATACCTAAGCCTCCCATAACATAGAAGCTTAAGTCAAGATAATAAGCTCGACATAATTTTTTTTTTTTTTTTTATGAATTGAATTAGTACTTCCACTTTAATGTGTATGAGTAAAGGATATCCCATATGCTAATCTAAAGAAGATTGAAGGTTAGCTTACCTTTCCTTGTCAACCTACAATAAAGAGAGTAAATGACAAGTGTTATATGTTGATTTTATCTCTTAGGCTCTAATATGCGTAGCTGGCCTATGAGGCTATGGCTTAACTTGCTCACTAAGAAGAAGACCTTAGGGGCCATTAGCTATCATACAACATGCCTTGCCAACCCTACAATGATCACTTGCCACTTGTCCCTATTTAGGCAGCTCCCATACAGCTTGAAGGAACTACACTAGATTAGGGATATTTACCATCTACTTGTCGTGATTCTTAGAGAACAAGTACAAACCAAGGAGGATTGTTGTCAATGTGGTGAAATCCTATAAGCCATCTCTAACTTATGAAGTTGCATGGATGCTTCCATATATAGGGATTGAACCTTTTTTCACTTAAATCCCTACATTGATTTTGGTATACTCTTTGAAAAACCTAAACCCTTTGTGTTAATATTGAAAATTCTCTCTATTCTTCAAGTCATTGTATAGTAAATCCACCTCCAACACCTTCTAAACTTATTTGTTCTCTTTTGTAGGTTTGAATCTAAGCCTAAGGTAAACGGTTGAACTAAAGGGAATCTTCAAACCATCGACAAAGCAATAACTTATCCTAAGAAGTCTAGTGAATTTACCTATACAATATATAATTCCCTTACAAAATGTTGCAAGCATACTCTCAATTTTTTTTAAAACTTTTGTGACCCTCTTTAGTAATTAGATTGCTTAGAAAAGACACAGAGGCAAAAGACAATATACTTTCAGTGAGAGTTAGCTTGCACTTTCAATCATAAACTTATCATTTATTAGTAGATATATTATTAACATCTTAGTCATTTTATCATGATCGATTTCTTATGGAATTTCTAATCTACAATTAGATTCATAACTTATCAAGGTAAGGTTTTGGCCTTCTAAGGAATTATGATTTAAGGGTTTACCTTAGGGTAGCATGGTAGATCCTAATGTATTCTTCAGTTATCAATTTTAGTCAATATAAATAATGATTAGAAATCCACTATTGGGGATTATAATTAATTGGAGAAACCTTTCCCTACATTTCTTATGCCTTCGTCTTTAAATTTGCCCTTACATAGCTTTAACCTTGTAACAAGAAGGAGTTAGTGGTGAATTTGTTAATCGGCTGAATAAATATAGAAGCAAAAGGTTGAACATAAGGTTTATTGATATAACTTATTAATAATACAAGAAGGAACAACAAGTATGCCACACATCTTGCAAGGATGAGGTTAATACCAATATGGTTTACAAAGGGAGAGAAAGTGACTGCAAATAAATGAATCTAAGGTTTTGAAGGCCTTATATAAAATAAGGAACCTTTGGAAAAGTTACCATATTATCCTTAGTTTTAAATTATTTTCAAGAGTATTTTATTAGTAATGTTGAGCAACTCCACCAAGGTAATGGTTAGCCCCACCTTTAGGGTAGTTGTCTAGGTGTTAGCTGAATTAGTAGATGACCTGTCACTCCCATTTTTTTTTTTAAAATAATATTAGCAAAATAACCTAATCAATTGTTGTTTGGTCAAATAACCAATGATCTATCGAGTTTTTTCCCTTAATTTTTTTCGTTAATTTCTAGGTGATGGGTAGCTATCTACTACCCTAGGTAGATTATGCATTATGATACTTAGTTGCATTTCCTTAGGCCTAGGTATAGTGAATCACCATCTAGTGGTATGGTGTTTAGTAATATTGTTAATTTTTTTTAGCAGAGATGATATAATGAATTAATTTTACTTTGGAAAAGTCAATTCTTAAATTCCCAATTACATGTAAGGTAATCATAGGAGCATTTTATCTCATATATTTATTGTATAATGAATTTATTTAGTATGATTCATTCACAATCAATTTTCGTCTATGTTTTACGTTTTCAATGTTTAGGAAGGACATTTCAAAAAGGTGGAAGCCTCTTATAGTATATTTAAAATTATCTACTTGAAAACAATTAAAATATGTTATATAGGATGGTGATAGTAGCTGTTGATAGTTGGTTTTTGACATAAACCTACCATATTGGTCATAGGACCTATCAATCTAACATATAGAGTGCCCCTAATGTAGGCCAGCCTCTTTGGTTCACAATCTAGGCTCTTTAGCGCCTCGAATGACCACTCTCAAGTAGATCCTCCTAAAATAGCTTGAAGGAGCAATTGCAACCTTTGTTCTCCTTGGTAATACATGTCCATCCATCAGTGGAAGACCCATTGCTCATACGTACAACATGCACATTGCATATAATGGATGTGACATTTGGTAGTTTATCCTTTGGATAGCCTAGGTAGCTTAAATCTCATGGCACCATCAATCATTTATTGAGAAGAGATAAGGGTAAGCCCTAAACAATCATCCTCTCACCACTTTCCTCTAGCATTGTCAGAGGATCCTACCTACCTTAAGTCCCCTTAAACCTGCGACATGGTGCCTTAGGTTGGATACTATGATATGATAAGAGCTTAGAGGCTCAAGATATAAATATTGAATCTCTCTCTTCAAGTAAGCACATAAGAACTTCCACACTCACTTACACTCCATTATTCCTTAGCCTCCATATTTGGATTACACACTTTTCTATATGTATTGGTATCTTTGGTATTGAACTAACCGTATCGAGCAACCCCTTAGCTATTCTACTCATCCTTGTATGTTTTGCAATTAGACCTTAGGCACCTAAAATTGCCCTGATCTAGCCTATTCGATCTTAGAGGCTTATTATACTTTATAGGTAGAATCTTAAGATGGTAGTAGTGAAATAAAAAAAAAAAATACTTAAATTGATGATATTAAAGAGGAAAATGCAAATAATGTCCCCAAACTTTGATGGCCTATGTGCAAATTTAGCTCGTGAACTTTCAAATCTCCCTTCTCTCTCCCACCCCCAAACAAACAAAAAAAAAAAAAAGAAGAAGAAGAAGAAGAAGAAGAAGAAGATAAATTGGTGAATAAACTCTAAGGGTTGTAAATAACTCCTCCAAATTTTAACCTTAATGTAACAATTCCGCTTAATTTATCAAAGTTTATATTAAGACTTCATAAATATTAACCATTGATCTTAACCATAGTATCACTTTTTAACTAAAAAAAGAAAAAAAACAAATATCCTTTATATTGTCAATTTATTTAAGTTCTATGAAAACTTTTGATGAAACATTTGAATATTCTAGGAGTGAATACACACTTAATCAATGTTTAGAAGATTATATAGGATTTCCTTTAATTAAATGGTAGCTATTGATTGAGAAATATGCACATTTACCATCAAAATTAATAAATATTATATAAATATAAATTAGATTAAAAATGTTACTAAAATACAAATGCTATATGACATCTTAAAGATATGATATAACAATTTGTGCTAATATCACATTTTCAAAATATAATATTATTGAATTTGTACTTATATCGTATTTTAAAGATGCAAGATAATCATGATATACAAATGTTAATATTGCATTGTATAAAAATGTTAAATGCGATATTAGTACAAATAATAATGTTACATTTTCGAGATTTGATATAACAATGGTATTTTGATAAATTTTTTTATATAATTTGTAAATGTATAATTTTTTTTTTAAGTTGATGGATATGTATTGTACTTCTGTTGAATAGAAGAAAAATGTCATATCTGCACTCATTTTCCAGGTAATATGGGAGTCAATTTTCCTTTGTGCTATCGATTTAATGTATATGTTGATATGAGGGTATGACTTAGGGACCATCTAGTGTGAAGTTGATAGAGTACCGTCAAACAAAAATTATGGTTATAATATTTCGTACTAATAACTTCAACTTCCACCGATTCATCATCATTTATTTCCTGGAAGCTTATTTATTTTACGACAAGCATTGTCTGCCAGTTTCTTCAAAAAAAATTGGGAAATACTTCTTAATATTAAAGAAAAGAGAAGAAAGCACCTTCCCATTTGACGTTTTTAACCTATTTTTAGTTGGCTTCCATAAGCTAAGGGGATCTAATTTCTCTTTATTTACTCATTAAAGATATTCGTTTATATATTTACCTGCCAATTATATTAAATTACCATAAGAAAATAAAGCAATTTAGATTGTAAATTAGCAACAATTAATAAACAAGTGCTACAGTTACCAATTGTTGTTGTACTTTTGTTTCTGACAAGATTCTATACTGCAATTTCTTTTCTTATTGTAGTAGTTTGACACATTTTAGTAATATATATATATATATATATATATATATATATATATACTATTACTTTGCAGTATAAAATACCACTACAAAGCACACTGTCTATTCTAACATGCCCAACACACTTGAATTGTCCGTAAGTGGTGGTGGTGGTTTAAAACTGTTGGGTTAGCTAAAAATATAAAGTACGTTTTTCATTACATAATTTGAAAAGTGTTCATAACATATAAGCTATTCCACAATATGAAAGAAATTATAAGTAATTACAAAATTTCAATTACTACAATGAATTAACTATTATATCAAAATCACCATTAATTTACGGTCATTATTATTTAATTTTCTGAAGTGTTTAATCCTACGTATGAATAACATAGCAAACTATGGAGCCTATATTATTTTGTCAAGAAAGGAACATCAAATCAAACAAGTATGTAGACGAGAGTATAAACAAGTAGATACCTCAAGACTATCCATTCGTTGGCCGGCAACTTGTGTAAAACCTGAGACGCTTGTGAACTCCGAAGATTTTCTTATAGCTTGATTTAACATGGTTTTCAGCAAATGTCTCTTTGATCGAGTCAATAGTCACAAATTGGTTCATTTTAAAACAACCTGATCATGATGCTAACTTGCATCTCCTTGGGACCTGGTCCAGGGCTGGATTATCAAGATCAATTTGTCTTTTTTCTTTCTCAAACTCTTTTTCCTGTTTTCCTTCTGTCAAAGTTGACATTTGATGGTCCCTAACTAAAGAGGAAAAGGCCCACTCCTTTGAAAATAAGTAAACTATGGAAGACTTTGAAGGATGATATGATTAACCTAAAACTCCGAAGTTTATTGTATGTACTCTTAAGGTTGGAATCAACTCAATATGTACGAGATTAAATATCTTCACATGCATCAATCTATTACGGCGTTTCCGAACTTACACCTCCTTTACAAAACGCTATATTTGTAAACCGGTGTTTTTTCGATCAACATAAAACATAAAAAAAAAAAAAAAGAATGAAAAGAAAAAGAAAAGGTTGTTCTTTTCTTCTAACAAAACAAATACAAAATTACCGAACTACCTTATAAATTTAGGAACAAATCGAATATAACTAACAAACAATGCAAAGAAAATTGTCTTTTTATTTGCCTTCCATGTATGCTCTGTTCCCAAAATTATATCTTCAATCTATAATTTATACGGTGTGACAAAAATAAGGATTTGTTATTTATTAAGCTGATTGAAGGAAATTTGGTTACCAGAACCACCATAGCATAAAAACCTACTTCGAGGAACGAACGTACAAACACAAACCCTGTATAACCAGGACTAGAGACATATACCGTCCATCCACACCACATGCAAACAGGCATGTTAAAGAAAAATAGTTTATAAACCGTCAAACGAAATTCATGATTCAATAATTATGAAAAGCAATGTATATATTATATGACGCGATGTATAGCGTAGTAAATATAAACATGCGAAGATAAAAAGCTTTTTATTATAATAAAAGATGGTCAAAATATATAACGTATTCAAATTAGTTTTTATTAACATATTAACGCCAAAACTCTGTGACCTTGAGCGGCATTATAGATAGGGTTTAAATCTTTGATTTTAGATTATGTTCGTCTACGGGGTTTGTGTTTTGGGTTGACGATGATATGATAATTCTACTAGTTTTGCTGGCAAAATAAGTGAATAAATAAGTATGATAATATGATAATTTTAAATGTGGGATTTGTGCAATTGCTCTAAACTTTGAAAAACGATTTTACATTTTCGAATTTTCTATAAGAACGACAGAAGGTCAAGTGGCCAAATGCAAACTCGCTTCCCTTTTCAGCTTTAAGTTTTGACAGCTAGAGACTTAGTGTTAGTTATAACAGCTGGAGTTAGTGTAGAGTTAGTTTCATTCTTCTCCTTTTGTATAAATACTCCTTTACGCATCAAGTAGAGTGACTTTCTAGCCATTTTATCATAGACTCTTCTCTAAATTTCTTTTCTGATATAGCTCTATGTTCGTGAAAGATTAGATTATGAACACAATGTAACAAGTACTAGAGCAAGTTCACATGGTATCATAGCAAGGAGACGGTTTGACGTGCATTGCTTTAATGCTTCTATTACTGTAAGTTCTATTGTTTCATTTTCCAATATGAATCAATTAGGAGAACAAGCAAATCCGAATGATCAAATAGCAATAGATCCATTGTATATTTCCTCATTTGATAATCTAAGTATGATGTTAGGAAATATAATATTTAGTGGATCAAACTTTGTTGCTTGGGATAGATTTGTATGAATGGCACTAGGTACAAAATTGAAGTTAGGATTTATGGATAGAATTGTGGTGAAACTAGAAGGTAATACAGCTAAATCAGTTAAGTAGAACAAGTGTGATTTTATGGTTAGGTGCTGGTGTTACAAGCAGATTCTGTCACTCGATCCTGTACAGCATTTAGTGTTCCTAACCACATTAAGGAAGGTTAAGTCTGCCTATAACACACTCACAAAGGTTAGAGAGAGAAAGTAGAGAGAGAAACTCTAAAGGTATGTTGCATTCAATCAAATGACTTGTTTGATACATTTGAGGGGAACATCTCTATATATATAGAAAGCTTTTACAATTTAATGGTTAAGATCAATTTGATCTAACGGTTACAGTTGACTCCCAACTACCACATTCACCTACCCCACCTACTACTATACAAGATTCTGGACATCTTTGGAATCTTCTAGAGCTTTTCATCTTCTAGAAGCTTTTAATGAGCTTAGGCTTTAGTCTTGAGCTTTAGAAACCTCTTGGAAATGGCCCATTTTAGGAGGTCCGTAACATCCTCCCCCGCTCAATCCAACGACGCCCTCATCGCTCCTTCATCATGGAACTTTTGAATCTTGTCTTTGAATTGCCATAGTGTTTCGACTGGTTCCCAACTGGCCTCACTCTCTAGTCTTCCCTTCCACATAACCATAAACTCATGTCTGGGAGTTTGTCCACGTCCCCTTACATGTTTATCAGCTATGATCCCTTCAACTTCCTTATTAAATGAATCTCGTACTCCTATTGGGGCCCCTTGTGATATAGCCCTTATGGAGTCTTCCTCATCCTTATAGAATGGTTTTAGCATGCCTACGTGGAAAACCGGGTGGAATTTCAGTTTGGATGGAAGTTCCAATTTGTAAGATACTTGCCCCACTTGTTTCACAATTGGGAATAAACCTTTGTAGCACCTCATTAGTCCCTTATGCAGTTGTCCCCTCATACGTTGTATCAAATATAACTTAACAAGCACTTGGTCACCTACTTGATATTCCATCGGCCTACGCTTCTTGTCTGCAATATTCTTCATTCTCTTGATAGCTCGGTTTAAGTATATCCGAGCTAAGTCATGATTTTCTTGCCATTCCCTTGCAAATTTATATGCGGGAGGGCTGGACTCCATATATCCCATTGTCACTGTATGAGGAGTTAAGGGTTGCCTTCCTAGGACTATCTTGAAAGGACTCTGTCCGATAGACTCATTCTTTTGTAAGTTGAATGAGAACTGCGCCACATCTAACAACTTGGTCCAATTGCGTTGGTTAGCTCCTATAAAATGCCTTAGGTATAATTCTATTAGAGCATTCACTCACTCCATTTGGCCATCCGTCTGGGGATGTAAACTTGTTGAAAAGTTCAACTCGGATCCCAGAAGTTTGAATAATTCTATCCAAAATTTCCCTGTGAATTGCCCATCTCGATCACTCACAATGTTTCTTGGCAAGCCTCAATATTTTACTACATGTCTCAAGAACAATCGGGTAGCCTCATCTGCTGGGTACTCCTTTGTTGTTGGAACAAAAGTTGTGTATTTTGAGAACCTGTCTATCACAACCATAATTGTACCATACCCTTTTAATCGGGGCAAACTTACAATGAAGTTTATGGAAACACTCTCCTATGGTCGTTTCGAAATGGGAAGAGGCTTTAGTAGTCCTAGAGTTGCCTTGTGTTCAACTTTGTCTTGTTGGCACATGAGACAAGTTCAGACATAGCTCTCAATATCTTCCCTCATGTGTGGCCAAAAATACTTTTCCTCCAGTAAGGCTTGGGTACGGTGCATTCCTGGATAACCTACCCATTTAGAATCATGACACTCTTTAAGTATCTCTCTTCTTAGGTTCAAGGATTGGGGCACATAAATTCGATGTCCCTTTGTGTATATATTAGTTCATTCTCTTGCTAAAATCTCCTTGTTTTCCCTTCTTGACATTAGATCAGTAGAGCTTTAGCTTGTTTATAACTCTCCATCCCCTCTTGAATTCTATCAATAAAGTTGCTTTCAAGTTTGTTGATGGCTGCCAACTTAACTCTTCGGCTCAAAGCATCCGCCACGACGTTAGTCTCACTTGACTTATGTTCAAGGTCGAAATCAAATTCTGCTAGGAAAACCTGCCATTGGGCTTGCTTAGGAGAGAGCTTCTTTTGAGTCTGAAAATAGATAGTGGCCATATTGTCAGTTTTGACCACAAACTTCTTCCTTAATAAGTAGTGCCTCCATACCTGAAGACAGTGTACTATCGCAGTCATCTCCTTTTCATGCACTGGATATCACCTTTCTGCATCATTTAGCTTCCGGCTTTCAAATGCTACAGGGTGTTCTTCTTGCATTAAAACCCCTCCAATAGCAAAATCACTAGCATCTA
The DNA here is from genome assembly GCA_024138015.1 of Lumnitzera littorea. NCBI lineage: Eukaryota > Viridiplantae > Streptophyta > Magnoliopsida > Myrtales > Combretaceae > Lumnitzera > Lumnitzera littorea. The sequence continues at coordinate 78,092,365 of JAMXBB010000007.1, forward strand.
TACATACCTCAAAGGGTTTGCTAAAGTTAAGAAGGAAAAGGACCGGCTCCTTAGTGATTGCCATCTTCAAGGTCTCAAGTGCTTGTTGTCTATCTATACTCCAAACCTAAAGGGTATTCTTTTTAAGTAAGTCTGTCAATGAACTCGCTATCCTTGAATAGCCCTTAATGAATCTTCTATAGTAATTCACTAAGCCAAGGAAAGATCTCAACTCAGTAGGCTTAGTGGGCTCCTTCCAATCCCAGATGGCCCACACCTTTCCTTCATCCATTTTAATCTTTCCTCTCCCCACTATGTGACCAAGAAACGTCACCTCTTCTTGTGCAAAAGCACATTCCTCCAGTTTCACATATAGATTGTTTCTTCTCAAAGCTAAGAATATCAAGCAAAGGTGCTCTATGTGTTCCTCCAACGTTTTACTATAAATTATAATGTCATCCAAGTATACTACTACAAATTGATCAAGAAAGGAAGCTAAGATACGATTCATAAGTGTACAGAAAGTAGCCGAGGCATTGGTAAGGCCGAACGGCATGACCAAGAATTCAAAAGCACCATACCTTGTAACACAAGTGGTCTTGGGTTTGTCTCCTTCTACAATCCTCACTTGGTGATATCTTGACCGTAAATCCAATTTGGAGAAGTATCTAACTTCTCCCAACCTGTTGAATAGGTTTGATACCAGTGGAATGGGATATTTATTCTTAATGACCTTATTTAAGGCTCGATAATCGATACACATTCGGAGTGATCCATCTTGCTTCTTCTGAAAGAGTATAGGAGCTCCAAAAGGTGCCTTTGAAGGTCGAATGAAACCTGCTTTTAGTAATTCCTTCAATTGTTGCCTTAACTCTTCTAATTCTGGAGGTGACATCCTATATGGGATGGCGGCGAGCAGCTTGGCTCTTGGTTCCAATTCTATCACATGGTTTACCTCTCTTCTCAGTGGTAACTTCTTAGGCAACATTAGTGGCATTATATTCTTAAATTCTTCCAATATCTCCTCCACTTAAGGTGGAACCCTTTCTTAACTAATAGTCTCTTCCCTGACTTTTAAGGCAGCCAAGTAAGTGACTTCATTCTTCTTGAGTCCCTTTTCCAATTGCATAGACGATAGGAATTTAGTGGCTTGGCCTACCTTTCTTATGACGGGGGACTACACATTATGAGTTGTGACCAAGTACACAAATGCAGTTAGCCCGCGGTACGATAAGTGAATTAATGCAATCTAAGAAATCCATCCCAATCATAAACTCAAAATCATCCATTGGCACTACTTCAACCATCTCCTTTCCTTGCTAACCCCCAATATGGAGCTCTATCCCCCTGGCTACTCTAATAGTAGGGACTTCTTTTGAGTTAACTGTTTTGAGCTATGTTTTGGTCTCCTCTACTTTTAGCCCCAACTTCTTTGCTGCCATATTGGAAATGAGATGCTCCTGTGTCTATGAGGGCATTAAGTTTCTTACTTGCTATTGATACTTCGGTATACATCAATGCTTTTCTTCTTTTGTTAACTTGAGACTTCATGGCACTGAGTAGATGCATTAACCCTAATTGAGCCTCATCCCCTTCATCTAAGCTTTTACCTACTACTAGCACCACCAATCTCTCTTTCTTCAGACACTCCCTGGCATAATGGGGACCATTATAGAAATAACATTTCAATTCATGAGGTTTCCATCATTCCTCGTCTCTCCCTTCACGAGTTCTACCTTGATCGTTATCTCTTTCCTCTGCTTTGGTTTTTCCTTTGGAAGAACTCCCACTCTTCTCCCTTTCAACTCCCTCTTTCCATCTTCCCCCTAGGATCTTAGGATTGTCTTCCGAAATTCCATTAGGCCTTTAGCAACTGCTATAGCCTTAGAAGTGTCTTCCACTCTCCTTCACTCCAATTCTAATTTAACTTAAGGCTTTAAGCCATCCATAAACATTACCAAAGCATTTTCTTGGTTGAGGTTTGGGATCTCCAACATCAACTCTAAAAATTCCTTTACATATTGCTTTATGTCACCTTTATGGGTTAGGTGATACAATTTCACCTTTGCTTTCTTAGCAGCATTTTGAGGAGAGAATTAACCCTTTAGCTCTTGTACAAATCTATCCCATGTGTTGATATCAGCTACCTTCTTATGCCACCATACCATAGCAAAGTTTTTAGATACATGGCAGCAGTACGTACCTTTCTTGCATCATCTAAGATTCTTACAGCGTTAAAGTATTGTTCCACTCCCTATAAGAAGTTGTCTACTTCTCAAGTAGACTACGTTCCGTTGAAATGCTCTAGCTTTGGAACATCGACTCTATGGCCTGTCTGGACGATTACTTCATTTGCAATAGCAATTCGACAAGCCGTCAATTGCATCTTGAGATCTTCAATATCCTGACTCATGGCAACTACCACAACAATAATCTTAGCTTCATAAGCTTCTTCCTTCGTTTCTAAAGCCATGACTCGGGCTTGGAGAGCATCACCCTTCTCTTCAATAACGTTTCCATGCTACCTAAGCTCTTTTACTGCTCGATTCAATGCTCCTTGCAATTCGCCTCAGTATTCTTCTTCCATTTCCTCAAGACTACCTTGAGACTCATCAAATTGTTCCTTGGCCTCAACAATGCTCAACTCTACCTTATTCATCTTAGTAAGGAGGGAGTTCAGCAAGTCCTGAGACCTAGCCCTTTGCCTGGTAACATGACGATCTTCATGGTCAGCCAACCCATGGACCATTGAAGTGTTGTTGTCTCCTCCGGATGACATTTTCTCCACAAGTAGTCCCTTTTCCAGGCTTTGATATCACTTGTCATAGGTGGATTCCGTTACTCGATCCCATGCGGTACTTAGTGTTCCTGACCATACTAAAGAAGGCTAAGTCAGCCTATAACACACTCACAAAGGTTAAAGAGAGAAACTTTGAAAGTATGTTGTATTCACTCAAATGACTTGTGTGATACATCTGAGGGGAATACTCCTATATATACAGAAAGTCTTTACAATTTAATAGTTAAGATCAATTCGATCTAATGATTACAGTTGACTCCCAACTACCACATTCACCTACTCCACCTACTATTATACAAGATTCTGGACTTCTTTGGAACCTTTTAAAGCTTTTCAACTTCTAGAAACTTTTAGTGGGCTTGGTCTTTAGTCTTGGGCTTTAGGAATCTCTTGGAAATGGCCCATTTTGGGAGGTCCGTAACATTGGCTACTTAATTCTATGAGTAGTGAGTTAGCATAGAGCTTTATTTTTACTTAATCATCGAAGGAGCTTTGGGATCAAATAAATGAACAGTATGGATAAACCAATGGTCCTTTGGTTTTTTAATTGGAACATGAAATTTCTAATGTTAGGCAAGGTACAGAATCATTGATTGCATATTATAGTAGATTGAAAAGACTTTGGGAAGAATTGTAGTCAATCCAACCGTATCCTACAAATAGCTATAGTCAATTAGAATACGATATGAGTGAACTTAAAGATAGATTGATTGAATTTGAGTGACAATCAAAATTAATACAGTTTTTTATGGAACTTTTAGATGTGTATATGTCAGTTAGAAATCAATTTTATCTTTTGATTCTTTGCCTACTATTGGAAGAGCCTTTTACCTGGTATTACAGGGTGAAAAAGAAAGACAGATTACTAGTTCCAAGATAGTAGAAGGTGATGCCACTGCTTTTGTTGTGAACAAGACCACTAACAAATCTTATTAACAAGCAAAAGAACTAAAGCCTATTTCCAAGAATTGCAAGAATGAAGGCCATATAAATGAGAATTGTTTTAAGTTGGTAGGTTACCTAGATTGGTCTAAAGGAAAGAAGAATAGAAGAAATGGAAGCTGAGCATGAATTGTAGCATAAGTTCAAATTGAAAGGCTAAGCTTTCATTTTGATACTCCATTAGATCAATTTGTGGATACTAAATCATCTTTTGGCTCTGATAAATAAGTACTGCAAAATGTTTGTGAAGAAATATATAAGATGATGCAATCTAAGTAATTGATGGAGGCAGCAGATATGAGTGGAGGAGCTATTGCACATTGTGTTGGTATGTCTCAATCAACATCTTTTATTGATACTCATAAACAAAAGGAATAGTTATAGATAATAGACATAGGAAGTAATAAGCATATGACACCTTTTTAGCACATTCTACACAATATACAGCACCTTGCTACATTGATTCATGTTAATTTGCCTAATGGTACACAAATTATTCACGCTCTTGGCTCTTGTTGCATCAGTCCCACTATTGAATTGAAAAATGTCTTCTTTGTTCTTGATTTCTATCATAATTTGTTGTTCGTCCATAAACTTTTAGTTGATTCTTTAGTTGTAGCCTATTTTGATTGCAATACTTGTATTTTTTAGGACCAAATGACTAAAGCTTGTGTCGTTTCTACTGAAGTTTCTAATGGTCATTACATACTACAATCACTCCCTTTATCAACAGATACTAGTTCCAAGCATACAAAGTTGTGTTTTGCTAACTCTTTTACTTCACCTCATTTTACTTCTACTATTGTTGTTGTAATTGATATTGTGCATTCTAGATTGAGACATATATCAATGTCTAAGCTTGTTTATGTAAGTTGTTTTGGACATTTGAATAAGAATAATTTTCTTTGTGACTCTTGTTGCTTAGCTAAGCACCATCAATCCCCCTTTCTTAGAAGCAAGTTTCAATCAAAGTTTCCTTTTGAATTAATTCATTTGGATGTTTGGGGACCATATAGAGTTACTTCTCCTTACGATGCTAGATATTTCAGGACATTGGTAGATGATTACTCTCATGCAACAAAGACTTATTTGTTAAGTCACAAAGGTTAGGTCTTAAAGACATTCCAGCAATTTCTCTTGTATATACATAATCATTTTCAAATTGTATCAACTTTCATTAGAATTGATAATGTAATAGAGTTCTTATCAAGAGATTTTAAGTGTTTGCTCTCTTCATATGGTGTTATACATCAAAAAACTATTTCGTATACTCCCCAATAGGATGGGGCAGTCAAAAGAAAGCACAGACACTTAATAGAGTTAGCTAGGGCTATGCAAATCCATGCTGGATTGCCAAAGGAATTTTGGACAAATTGTGTCCTTACTATAACATATCTGATTAACCGATTTCCAATTAAGCGGTTAAAGTAGAAGATACCTTATGAGGTTCTTTTTGGAAGAGTTTCTTCATACTCATACATGCAAGTTCTAGGTTGTTTGAGTTAAGTTGTGAATACTTCTCCAATTAAAGACAAGTTTGATAGTTGTGGTATTAGGTGTGTTTTCTTAGGATATGGACAAGGATAGAAAGCTTATCGTGTATATGACTTGCACAATAAACAAAGTTTCATGAGTTGTGATGTTCAGTTTGTTGAAGATCATTTTCCATTTAAGGAACTTAATGCAAATTCACCTTCTTCTATAGCCCTTGCTTTGCATTGTTCTCTTGTGACTTTACATGATGATATTATTTTACCTTTTGTCTTTGAGTTAGTTCCTTCTTTGCATCCTTGTTCAACAGTAATTGATCATATAGAACCATCCCTTAGATGCTCCAGTCGAGTTCATAAACCACCACAATGGCTTGAAAGTTATGTTCACCATGTTTCTCGTATATTTCCTTCAGTCAATAATTATGTTGCTTCCCATGTTTGTTATCCTTTATTCACTATAGATAATTTTCATTCATATGCCCCTGATTACATGTGCTCATTAGCTAATGTGTTTAAAACAAAAGAACTAATGCCTTATACTCAAGTAGCTGAAGATGATATGTGGGTGGATACAATGTACAAAGAGCTCAAAGCTCTTAAAGATAATTAGACGTGGGAACTAGTAGATTTGCCTTGAGGCAAACAAGCAATTGGATTTAAGTAGGTATACAAAATTAAATATAAGCTTGATGATTCTATTGAACGATATAAAGTACACTTGGTTGCTAAAGGTAAGGGTGGTAATTAGGTGGCCCGTGTGCTCGCGTGTGCTAAAATTTACGTGCTTTACATGTTCGCACTTTTTCGCATATTAGGCCCATTGTGCTTGCATGTCTTGCGTGCTTGGATTTTGCATGCTATCCATTTATAATGCATACCGGCCCGTGTACCCATAATTAGGCTTCAAATAAGGAATAAAATGTTGAAAATACATTTTTTGCTATTTTCAGGTATTTGTGATAATTTACGATATTATTTATTTCAAATTTTTCCGACCTCAAATATAGAGTGTGTGTTTTGTAAATCTTACGAATTTAGTTATTTAAGAATAAAATTGAACCCTAGTATTATAGATAACTTTTTGAGTCGTTAAGGTCGAGTGAGATAAAAATTTTATTAAATTATAAATTTGAATATATTATATGTAATAAAAACTCTAGAAACTTGATCGAAACTTAAATTACGTACAAAAACCTTAAATCCGATATATGTGTAAATACCCTAAATCGAACTTGAACTTGACGAAAACCTTAAAACTATAACTTTAAGTTTATAAAATGGATAAATATAACTTAATAATAATAAAACCTTAGTCAATTGTAATTATCGACTAATACGCGTAATCGTATATAAATTTTAGCGAACACGTTAAGATAACTCGTGAATATTATAAATATAACTGGTAACAATTAAATTAATAAATTTTTATAAAATCTCATTATTATTTTATCAATACTAAATATATAATTTTTATGTTTTGAAAAATTAAATATTTTTATTTTTATTTTTCTTTTCTTTTTCCTCCTTTCCCTTTCTTTTTCTTTTTTCCTTCTTTCCCTTATTTCTTTTCTTAGTGCCACGCTTTTAGTTACTAGGAATTTCGGTGAACAAATGTTATCTTATTAAGTTTTACCATGTGCAAAAAATGAGATAAAAATCAAAATGAGATGAAATCATGTCTCTTCTAAATTAATGTTATATCTTACTTTGATCTCTTTTCTCTTTTCTCTTTTCTTTTGTTCTATGTTCATAAAACTCAACTGCTCCCTACATAGAAAAGAAAAAGAAAACGTCTGGAAAAGAAAAAACAAAAGATATACACAAAAATCCTCTCATTTTCTTCCCTTTTGATTGTGAACACTTCTCGTTTTTTTTTTTTTTCTGGAAAACTCAAAGACAACATCCAAGGAGAAGAAGCCTAGAGATCTTCAAATAAGAATATTCTACGAGTATGTTTTATTATATATATTGTATGTATTTTGTAATAATCATTTCTATATATTCTTTACATATATGTATCTTAGAATTTATATATTGTTAGTATTTCCTTATATATGTACATGTATGTATGCGCATATAATATATATATATATATATATTATATTTTCCTTACTCATGTACATATACATAAATTTCTTATACTAAATATTTGTAGAAATTATTATAACATGTATAACACACATATAAATATGCTTACATATCTATATACATACAAACATATATCTACAAGAGAATACTAAGATTACATATAAAATCTAAAATACATGTATATAAAAGAATATACGAAGATAATTAATTCAAAATACACATAATATACATAATAAATACCCTACTTTTGGAGTATTCTTAAATCAAAATCCCTAAGCTTTTTGTTCTTCTTCTTCTCAATTTATTTGAAGACAAAGGAAATAAAAAGTGAAGGATTTTAGAAGTTTACGGGTGAAGTAAAAAAAAAAGGTTTAGGGAATTTACGTCTTGTTTTGAAAAGTGACAAGAAACAATATATGTGTTTATATTTCTTTTCCAAGTAACATGAACAATTGCAACGAACATATAAGAAAACCATTTAGTTAAAGAAGAAAGAGAAAGATCAAGTGAGATACTTAATTAATGAGACAAGATATTTGCTTTATTCTTTTTGTTTCTTTTCTCTTAATTGAACACTTTGTACAATTTAAAATTGCACATGGGCTACTGTACAAGTTTGAAACCAATGTGGCAATGAATGGAAANATGACATAAAATACAAAAAAAATAAGAAAATGTGAAAAAAGTACAAAAGTTATTCCCTTTTGTTGCCATGTTATCACTTAGTTAAATTAATTAAATTTCGTAATTAAAAATGATAATAAAATTATTAATTAATTAGAAAAGTTATAAAATAAAAAATTTTGAATTAATAAGTCTTAAACCTCAAAATTAGCAAAAATGAGTAATTATAGTAAAATAGACTTAAAAATAAGAAAATTTCAAAATATAAGACTTATATAATTAATTTCGTAATATTTTTAGGTCATAGTTGAAATTGTGGGTTAAAATGTTTAAAACAAACTCCACTATAAGAAAGTACATCTGAAAATGATCAAAATAAACTATAAATTCATAAAAATTAAAGTTAAATTAAAAAAATTATACATGATTAATGAAAAAGCTCGAACCAAGCATTTCATAAGAGTAGATAACAAATTTAAGTAGTTAGTACCAAATATATGAATAACTTAGTTATTTTACTTAGATAATTATTACCTTTCTTATTCCTTAAATGTCAGGTGATTCCGATATAGCTACCAACTTACTAAGTGGATTATTATAACCGTTGATAAACTCAACGACCAAGTGAGTACTCTCAATAATTATATATTTGTTTTGTACTTATAATTAGTATACTTAAAGTAAATATTAATAACTTGATACATAGGGGTTTAGATTATGCATGTGCCTGAATATTGGTTGCATATTATGTTGTAAAACATAATGTTGAATAATTAGCTGTTTGATTTATTACTACATAATTGAATGGTTTGTTGATATTGGTTGATCACCTTATAAATTGACTAAATCACATATGACTTAATTTCAATTATATGGATCATATATAAAGCATGAACATTACATATAATGTTTCGACTATCACCTTACGCGGTTGGTAATGAAGAGCCTTGGAGGAAGGGATTCCCACATGATTTGATTAGTATAATATAAGAGTATTAGTACAACAAGACTTTATCATTGGTTCACGAGTTTAGTTAGCATCGAAGATGCTAACCGTGGGTGACTAAAGGTCGTGTCTAGAGACCATCGCTGTAGGGTGTGAATATGAATGTGAACTATGAGAGCCACTTCATCACTAGACTTATCATTTTGTGTATCATTGGATTCCTTTAAAATGAAAACATATATCATGAAATGTGTAATTTAAATTTATGGTTAAAAACCTTAAGTGCTAAAGCTCGATTGTGATTGGTACCGATATATCTTCAACCCTTACTTCGGAAAGCGTTAAATCTAATGTTGTATGCAACATCGGTCAATTACATATATTGTTTGGTCTACTACTTGTTTATGTATTCATATGTATAGTAATAAATTATTTGATAACTTGCCTATTGGAATAGTATAAGGGATAACTCATCAAGCTCGTATAACTTACTCCCCAACAATTTTCTCTTGCAGGTTGTTAGATAATTGGGTATGGGTTAAAAGCTGAGTGTTAAGTATCAGTGTCAATGTCGAGATACATAAAAGTTAGAATCTGAGAACAGATTGTATATTTGGTTTGAATTATCATATATAATTATTAATACTATATTTATATTTTATAACTTTCATAAGTTTAAGTTTTAGAACTTTACTATCTTATCTTAGCATTTGATAGGAGATACCGATTCTCTATGATTTTGGTGGACTGTAGAATATCAAATATCTATAGTCAAATATATGTTATGGTAAGTTAATTGCATTAAAAATTGAAAACTTTAGTGACTAATCATTTAGAGTCTTGCAATCTTTGACTTATAAGACGATTTCCATATTATGGGTATATACATGATATGAAAATTTTAGGTAATTCTACTTGACCTCCCTTAGGGTTGTGATATATTTTATACTATGATACATATTTATACAGCAATTTATTGAGATTATTAAGTAATTTAATAAATAAATAAAATAAGGAAAATAATAATTACATATACAATTTTTTACTTGAAACATTCTTACATATGTATAAATATATATTTTGGATATTTTAAATTTATATGTTAAAATATTAATGAAAAAAATGTATACATTGAAATATAATTGTATATATGTATGGATATCTACGTAGATAGATGTGTTTATTAATATAAAATACATATACATATTTATATACGTATAAATATGTACACACATACGTGGAAAAATAAATGTATACATATACATCAATGAAAATACTTATGTTTATTAGTGGTAGGTGAGGTTTGTTTAGCGTAGTTCGCGCCCCCTTCCACCCTTTCTCTCGTCATACCAAACCGAATCTAATATAACAGTTTAGTTTTTTTTTTTTATGTCAAACCTAATTAAAACCAGTTCGGTTCAATTCGATTTATGGTTAGAATTGTTTTGGTTAAATTTTTCACTAAATATTTTATATCTAATAAATATGAAATTTCAAATGAAATTTACTTGACTTAATTTTAATAATTGATACATAATTATAATAAAGAATAACAAGATACGGAAATTTTAATAAAATTGATGAAGATTGATGGAAAAAAATATAAAAAAGCACAAAATAATTGGTTAAAATTTTTTTTTTTTTCATAGAAGTAAACGGTTCATTTCAGTTCAACATGGTACGGGTCAGCTTGCTTTTTTGAATTGAATTGCCGATCATTTATATATAATCGAGCCAAACCATAAACTAAACAGTTCGTAATAAAATTGATTTTTCGATTCAATCAGTTCATAGTTTCTTTTGTTTAGCCTTATTGTGTATTGTTAGAACTATGTAGGAATAAATTTATAAAAAATACACATATGAATATATACTTATGAAATGTATAATTCAGGAAAATATATACACGTGTATTTATGTACGAATAAGCACGTATATATCTATACACAATTATATTTGGAGAAATTTTTATAAATATACGGAAACAAATACGTGAGTACAAAATATGTGAAAATTGGTATGTATAAATTATAGATATATATAAGTAAATGCTCAAATAAGATACGATATATTGATTTTACTAATTTTAATTTTTATATGCATATAACATATATAAAAGTCAAAAGAACAATTAAGGAAAGCAAATGACTATTCACAAATTGAGAATTAATTTCCATTAATAAACAATAACTTTATTAGTTACATAGAAAATAAGAAAAGAAAAGGAAAAGAAAAAAAGCAAGAAAGCATATACAAAGGAAAAAACAATCTTAAATTTCATCGAACGGTAGGAATGGGAATCTGACACTTGACCACCATTAGTACCAAGCGGAGATGGTAAGGGTTTGGAAACCTCGCTAATCGAAATACAATTGTTGTTGAGTCCACATCTCATATATCCTATTATGTTGCCTATTTTGTTCAACTTGAATATCAACAACATCCTTCTATATAGTTGTTACTCGATTTTCAATGTTTCATACACTTCCTCGTACCTTTGTGAAGGTTCCCATCATTTGTTGTTGGTTAGTCATCATTGTTCCGAATCGATGGAATAATTCTTCTATGGTGAAAGGTCCGGGGTCCTATTGTTGTTCTTGTTGTCCTTGGCCTCTTATCCCCAGATCTTGACTCTTGTCACGCCCCGAAGCGGTAAAGTCATAATAATCCCGTCATGTAAACCATTCTAAAATAGAAGTTGACTATATGACCATAATCTTATATCTAATATACACAAGACATTCACAACTAACCTACCTTAAAATAAACAATTCATAAATTAAATAAATTATTTACTTATGAACTTAAGAAAAATACATATTTATATTAAAATAATTTGAGTATGTTTACAAGATTTAACAACCTAACATAATTTATCTGAGTAATTGGTAAATTAATACTAAAAATTTTAAAGATAAAATCCAAACTTGAAAATGTAATTGCTCATTGGGTTATTATCCTCATTCTCCTAAGATTCAGCAATTGCTAGCTTCAAGGTAGATATAGGCTGTTTTTAGTTAATATTTACAACAACATCTATAGTGATACGAGTAACCATAGCTTAGTAAGTTAGGATGAAGACTTAAAATTATATAGTAAACACAAATAGGGTTATCAACTAAATTAATTAAACGTAATGCATGTTCAAGCAAATGCAATTAGACAATATTGTTTGGCCCGTTATAAGATTAAAGAAATTATACCAGCTCTAATCTGGGTTGAGGAGCTTTCATTAATGCAATAGTTCACGACTATACCAAAGCTTATATAATGGAAACATCGCTTTTCCCACAACTACCTTTAAACCATTGACTTCATCCTTATAGCGACCTCCTCACCTATTACTTAGTTTAACTAAGGATGAAGAAGGAACCAATTATGCTATCTAACACCATCCTTTTCGAAGGGGTTGGTATTTAGCCGGAGAAGCTTAAGTTTCCCTTAATGAGTTACTATGCAGGTCCGATTTATGTTTACAAGTCATATTTTTGGTTAGGTCCAGTTTAGGGTGATCAATCATTTCATACAAATTACACAATATAAGCCAGAGTAGTAAACCGAATCACATCATTAACTTAGAAACAAACACATGCATACAATTAACTATCTAACAAACATAATCAAGTATAATTTTAAGCCTTTGAGTACTATAAATTATTACTTTGAAATACAGTAACGTATTAATTTCAACTTACTTAGGCTCTTCGCTTGCTTATTTGAGGTGCAGCTCACTCAGGTTATCGTCGATAATCCCTATATTACAAGTATTATTTTAGTGCGTTTAATATATATGTGAGTTAGGCAATTTTGATAGTTGGAGACTTGGTGGTAGTTATAATAGTCGGACTTAGTGTAGAGTTAGTTTCATTCTTCTCCTTTATGCATCAAGTAAAGTGACTTTCTAGCCATTTTATCATAGATTCTTCTCTAAATTTCTTTTTTGATATAGCTTGATGTTCATGAGAGATCAATTTATGAACACAATTTAACAAGTACTGGAGCAAGTTCACATATCCAAGTTTTTATAGATCTAACTATGTACTATCCTATTTTAGAAGCTTACTTAAATGATGTAAGTAAATGACATGACTAGGCTGACCCATAATTCACATATATATTAAATATATACTTTGGGTCATTATTCATATACTTAAGGAGCATTTTTGAAACCATTTTACAAGTGGGGTGCTCCCTATGGTAGAAGAAAATATTGATGGATAGACTAAATGAAAAATGAATCTACACCAATAGTGACAAGTGGGAAGGAATATACATTTATTTGTTTGTATATATCCATATATAAATTATTAAATTGCAAGAAATAGGTTTTGATATTATATCTTTTAAAAAATAATTTTTTGTCAATAAATTTCTTTAATTTTGTTCTATTCAAAGTATATTTCTATTCACAAACAGTTAAAGATTATTCCAACAAACCATTAATTTTTTTTTTTTCACTTTAACGAATTTTTTTTTTTCCTTTTACTTTCAATAAGGTCACATTCTCTAGTTTAAGTAGTGAGAGTAAGTTCCAGCAAATTAGGGACGTAGAAATCGGAAAAGTCAATCTTATAGCAGTTTTTATTTTTTACCTACATTACAATTCATCTCTTTTATTTTAGGCACGTGCATAGCAAATGTGTGTCCATCTATTATATACACATATAATCATATATAATAAAAAAGGGCTTGCGAAAAGCTATCGGCATACTGATCAAAGTTGACTTCTCCACTTGTTAGTTTCAAATATATGTGATAGTTGCAACGACAAGTTTTGAGCACAATGGTGACTAGAAAAGAAAGAAAGAGTTGGAAGGATTCTGTTTGACAAAACCCTCTAGGTTATAATTACTCAAAACAGTTTCTCAGCGAATATGAGATCAAAACAAGCACAAATACAAGAAAGATAGCATGTTATAAAAGTTTACATACACAATATTCTCAACTATCAAATTAAAATAGTTTCTACAATCACCATGTTAATTCTACAAATGTTCAGCCCCTATATATGGAAGACTAATAAAGTACCTAAATAAATAAAGAAAGTAATTAGCAATCTACATTTACACAGAGCATAAAGAAAACTAAACCACAAGGCCTATCCAACAACTATGCCTAATTCCTTGTATAATTAATATGTATAAATTGATGGGACATGTTGAAGTAGGAATGATTTAGAATTTTATGTCCTCAGCTTCATCCAACGTTGTTCGATATCTTGGGAAATCCTTCTTGCATCAATCGAAGCACCAAGTAGACCGCGTTTGGAAAAGCCTACGGCATATAAACCATTTTCTCCTTTCCAGCCATTTGGAAATGGCTCCCTAGGAAATCCACTTTCCTCTGAGAACAAGTCATTATCCTAAGTGAAAAAATAAATAATGAATATTAGTTCATTCAAACTGTATATCTTTTTGTCTTTTGAAGGTGTGTCTTTCTGCAAGCTCGTAGTACCTTTAACCACGAGGGTACGTTGCTCTTATAGCCCGTGGCAAGAATGATGGCATCGAAGTTCTCTACTTCTCCATCAACAAATTCCACCGCGTAGCGCCATATTCTTCTCACTCCTTGGCACACCTATACGATTTAATACTAAATGTCATGTGAAAAAAAAAATCATTAATTCATTGATATTAACACGCTGTGTATTTTGATGTGCGATGAATAAGTACTAATTATATTTAAATATCTAATAATAATAATGAGGCCATATTTTTACGTGCTATGATATTATTAATCTATATGCTTTAATTTGATGGAACTTTAAATTAACTTACTAGGGGAATAGTTCATTATATGATAAATTTATATATATATATATATGGATTCTAGAAAATAATGATCGATCATCATCATTATTATTAAGATAAAGATAGCTAGCTAGACCTAAAGAAGGGAAAAAAAAAAAAAAAAGAAGGTATAACAAGTTATATGTACATATAGGTGCATCTTTTACTAATTTTTATGCAAGAATGAGATATATATATAGTCTCATTTTTTCTATCTATAGGCTCTAAAATTATTCGTGTTATTTATAAGTATTAATAAAATATGGATACAAATAATAATAAAATAAATAATTTTTAAATTAATTATCACTTATGATTTATACACATTATATATATCAATATTTTATTGATATTATACATCATATATGCATAACGGTGGCATATAACTACCTGCTAAATAGATTCTTGAAAATATTTTATTCAATACAACTAAAAAATATACGACTATATACCTTAATATCTCCCCTTTTGATGCTTGAGAGCGTGCCTATATCCAATACGGGCGTCTTTCCTGACATGTTCTTGAGCTGAAGAGGACCAATTTTCGGCCGCTTAAGGCCGTACTTCGAGGTGTCGCCGAGCATGAAATACGAAATCAAGAGCAGGAATTGATCAACTAGACGTAGCGGGAACCACTTAAGCAGCCACATGGATAACCCAAAAGTCGACCTTCCTATCATCTTTTGAGGTAAGAGGTGCACCTGCAAACCGCAGAGTAAAGTTACTTCAAAAGCATAAATGCAAAATGGTCCAAGGGAAAGCTCATTCTAGGGCATGACTCAACTTTTATTTATTTCTCTGTCTCTCTCTCTCTTTCTTCCTCTTCTTTTTTTTTTTTTTTTTTAACTGTACAATACATATGCATCCACCTCCAGTGACTCAACTTTTAGAGATTTCCTAATGACTTCTAATTTAATAATTGTTGGGTGATTAAATCGTCCTTGCTCTCTTTGTTGTGGTCCATTAAGCACGTAAATAATTTTCAGAAAGTGTTTTTGGAGGATCTGTACCACAAGGGTTAGTATATAACCTAGTTGGTGTAATATAATCTCATGGCTAATTAGTTTAAATTCAAGAGTTAAAACCCCTCCAATAAGTCTCTTTGGTGACCCTTTAGCAATAAACTCTTGGGGCGAGCATGCTCTCTAAATAGCACTATATTGCAGCAAATTGGGAATCTTTTGAGGCCAATGTGCTCGCTAGAGTAGATTATAGTTTTATTTTAGTAAGCTAGGTTATTTACATTTGAAAGTTTGCTTATTGGAACTAACAAAGCATGATTAATACAAATTAACATAATATAATTTTTGTATGTGATATAAAAGTTTATACAGCTTGTTTTAAAGAGGGTCAAAATGAACTGGGCTTTTTTTTTTTCTTGATGGAAGTACTTGGCTTAGTTTGTGTAAGAAATTATTGTCTATTTATTTGAGGTTGCTAAAATTTAAAGACAAGTATATAAAAAGAAAGAAAAAATATATGCACTCTTAAATAATCTAAGATAAATTTTAACGATACCAATACATTACATGTTCTTATGATACTTATCTATTTTTCACGAGACCATGGAATGTATTGGTACAAATAAATCATTTTTCTCATAAACCACTTCAGAATTAAAAAAGCGTTGGCTAATTAATGCAATCAGATTTTTGTCATGCATGAGATTAATTTAAATTGCTCACCGATTCTCTAACAACTAGGGAAGGGCGAGCACTATAATTGCAAAGATCTAGACAAACTTCCATGCCCGAATTACCACATCCAACCACTAAAACCCTTTTACCACGAAACATTTCACCACTCCTATATGAACTTGTGTGCAAAATTGGCCCTCGAAAATCTTCCATCCCTTCGAATTGCGGCACATAGTCCTCCGCATTCTCTCCACTAGCAACTATCAACCATTCACTTACATATTCAATCTCAACGCCTTTTAGCCCTAATGCCTTAACTCGCCAAGACTCGCTTGCATGATCATATTCCGCGCTCACAGCTGTTTGATTAAACTTTGGGTTGAGATCGAAATATTTTACGTATGCTTCTAAATAATCTAGGAATTGTTGTTTAGTAGGGTAAGTAGGGAAGTTTTTAGGAAATGGCATCAAGGGAAGTTCACAATACTGCTTGGGAAGATGAAGGCAAAGGCGGTCATAAGTTTTGTGCTGCCATAAGGAAGCTATGCAATTGGCTCTTTCAAGGATCAAACTAGGAACCCTTTTTTCCTTGAGGCAAGCAGCTGTGGCTAGACCGGAAGGACCAGCTCCAACTATGATTGGACCACTTACCAATGTGGTAGCAATAGTAGCGCTAGTAGTAGTCGTCTTCAGTTTAGTACTCATGTTGGCTAGAAGAGGATCATGACCTTGCTTGCCTTCCAATTCTTTCATATAGTCCATCAACAACAAGGGAAAATAAGACAACAATTGACAGCAAGAGAATATAGTATTAAGTTTATTAGTTGGAGAGAGTCGGGTAATATTTTAACTGGATCGGATCGGTTGAAGTTGAGTGATGATATCTAGTTCTTTCGACTAGCTAAATAGGAATGATTGAGTAATCATTACAAGAAGCAAGAGCCTAGGAATTCACAGAGAGAGAGAGAGAGAGAGAGAGAGAGAGAGAGAGAGCAAAATGATAGTGCCAAGAAATTGGAATAGAGAAGGAACTCACCAATAATTCGCTTAAGTTCAATATATATATATATATATATATATAGATGTCGAGTGATGGTTTAAATTCGTGAGCTCTCATGCACAAAAAACTCCCCACTTCTTTCAGGGAAAAAATTTACTTTTTGACCCGTCTATACATTGGATCATACCACCCACCTTATAATGCGTACATAATAAATATAAGAAAGTGAATAAATAAAAAAAAAAGAACAAAAGCACTATATATACTAATCATGATACAAGAAGTACAAGCAAATATACTGGATCTATTTAAATATATATATATGTATGTATGTATGTATTTTTCCAAGGCTATTTTTAATCTAATGGCATAAATATAATACTGGTCTTTCAAGCAGATAAGTTAAGTTTGATTTTCTCTCGCACAAAGTTGTAATATGATGTGGTTGAAAGAAATAAAAAAGAAGAATTATTTCTATCTTCGGCATGAATAGCAATAGATGGTATATACCTAATTAAAAAAATATACTAAGAACTACACATACAATCACACTAATAAATTAAGAAATAAAATACCAAAGGTATGATTACGTCGAAGTTTTTCAATCTATGCCTCATGAATTTTGATTATGATATATTCTTACTTTAACAAATTACATGTAATTTCGATTTCTCTTTTCTCCTCTCCCACTCATTCTTGTTTCTCTCTCTCTCTTCAACCACTCTGCCCCCCTTTTCTCTCTCTTTCTCATTTCTCTCTGTCCTTTGCTTATTCTATTTTCATTTTGAACTAAAAGCTCACCAGGAGCTTCAAGTGGTAACTCCTTCATCACTGCTCTCCATCCACTACAAATAATCTATATTTTTCTTACTATTTCCTTCAAGAGGTCATTTTATAATGTTGTCTGTAATTAATAACTTTTAGGTTTTTCATTTTTCCAATTTATTGATTTAACTATATATGTGTGATGTTGTTGATTATGTTATCTGTAATTAGTGATTTTTATGGATAGTTGTAATGCTTTGTTTAATTTGTGAAGAATGTATTGAAGCTATAGTTATAAACTTGAATCTAAACCTAGATTTGTGTTTCCACGAAAACAAAAGAAGATAAAGATAGTACCATTACTTCCTGAAATCAAATAGCTTTCACTAATAAAACGTTTTACAAATTGTATTGAATCAAAAAATTATCAAAAGAACAATCAAATATTTAACTAGTTATTGAAATTTCAGTCATCACTACTATTGATATAGTATTGTTTTAGATATTTTTGTGTTGTTTGTTTTTAGCTTAATTTAAGTAACCACATTAACTTACATATAAAAAAGTGTGTTTATGGTTTTTTTTTCTCTATATGGTACTTTATCTTTTAATTTCACCCCATTAATTCCTCCCTTTTTTCTTTTTCTCGCTGGCACTTTCTTTAATTGCTTGTAGTTGTACACATTTGACTACCAGACGAAGCCACAGTAGTAAGAAACTCCATGAACTGGACACAGTAATGATTATCTCCATTTACAGTAGAAATGCACTTCAATGGTGAGTCTCTCTTTTGCTTTTTTTTCTATCTATTGTAGAAATGTTGTGTATAATCCATCTATTGTAGAAATAACAGAGAAGAATGTAGGATTTCGGATAGACGAGCAAGGATTTATTGTATCGACAATAAAACATTGGACTGAATGTTCATAAAGCAGTGAATGTGAATTTGCTTATGTTTAGTACTCTTCTTTCCAGCATTGCAAATATTATAAAGCAAGATGACCATATTGACGAGAAAAAGTACTAGATCGCCTGAAATTGTCACTAAGATTAACTATTGAACAGATATAAATAATTGAAATTTTGAGCATATTACAACATGAATTAGATTAGTAGGCAAAGCACTTTAGTGAATGGTAACTTAGGATCTCTAAACATATATTTGAAAGTCCTAGCAAAATTTTGATATAATTATGGTTCCTTCTCTTCCCCTTAGCTCTGCTTTGTTCTTTTCTTATATAGGTTGTTAAACATTATAAACAATTTAGAACTTATACCAAAACTCTTTTCCTCAAAAAGATCAGTCAATCCCATTCTTCTATTTAAGATTTTTTTCTTTTTTGTGTTCTGTTCTTTTATATGGAGAATCAACTAGAGAGTGACAGTGGACAGATGGGTGTTTGTCTCTAGTGATGATCCTTTTTGTTGCTCTTCATACTGCTACTCCATTCGCAAAAAGAATAATTTCTCTTGTGAGAAAGAGTTGTATAAATCCTAGGGGACTTGGGCTCTGTTGTGAGAATTGCCTATTTGTGTTCTATGCTAGCGAATCTGGTTTGTGATCTTGCTGTGCTTTTATTTACCATGGTGTATAGGCATTTTCACGTTAAATGGAAATTTGCTTTTACACGTATGTCCACGTTTCTCCATCCATTTTGCTTGCATATTTAAGGTTGTTCAAAAAATATATTCTCTACTAACCAGCATTTTTAAGGTTTGGAACCATCATATACAATTCAATGAGTAATAATATGCCACTATAAGCCTCTTTAGGCCATAATGCAATATTCTGATGATCAATACGAAACAAAGAGAAAGAACCACACTTGATATGTAAAAATTGCAGCAACAATCTATAATGGGCGGAATGTCATGCTACATGGAAAATTCTGGGTCACTCCTCTCTACTTAGCAGGAACCTAACATGTACATTGATTATAAGGTGTTGAAAGTATAATTAAAATTACTTTTTAGCGAGAACTTGTTTTCAATCTATAATGCTCTGTAGTTTTCACATTCTGTATGTGCATGACACATTCAATTCCTTAACAACCTAAGCAAGAGACTAAAAGCCCATAAGTTCACGAGCACTTTCAGCAAAACCTCCAGTAAATCTCGCTCATGCAATTCATCCAAATAATAGTTGCTAAATACTATGGAAAAAGTTCAAGTAATAAAAAAAAAAATGGCAAACAGAAAGAGGTTTTACCCAAGCACGGAAAGTTTCAAATGAGCTTCTGCATAATCTGCAAAGAAAGCATCTTTGTCCTCAAAAAGTGATAGCAACCAAATTGGTATCTGCCTATGAGAAAATACATCTCTTAAGTGGACACAGCCTGCAAAATTAATTTAACATTATTAATGAATTGACATAAAATTCAGAATATGGAAAGGGTACATTTTAATTATAATGTGCTGAAATTATAATTAAAATTACTTTTTTAAATTGTAAAGCAATAAATATTTGATGCAAGTTTGTCAGGCCCGGCTGAGCATCAACTCATCTGGATCTTACTACTAGTTTAGTATTTTGTGTAACATGTTACTCTACTATCTTATAGCTGTATATCATCGGTGAATGCCTCTTGTGTCAGTATTTTAATGTCGAATGATGCACACATATTCAAGTTTTAGGGAGTCATACATGGAAATGTTAATGATTGTCCTAGGCATTTGTTAAAAGACCAAATGAAAAACTTTTCGTGCGCTTGTTTTTCGAAATGTGTGTTATCGATGTTGGAAATATGAGAGTTTTTTTTTTTTTTTTTCTTTTTGGTCCTTTAACTAGTTCCCTATAGACCGAACTACAGATATATATTAGGTTTTGAATAAGAGGTTTAGAAAGTATGTCTTGTAACAAACTTATGGGTCCTGGCCAGAGAGAAGGTACTTTTATTTGGGTTGGGAGGAGTTGTGTCATTCCTTATAGAAGGTGCAAAATGAGGTGATGTATGATTTGAATACATTTTCTTTATAGTATTTCTGATGGACTTCTCTTCACTATTTTACAAATAGTTTACATTTGTTAAGAGATTGGATGGTCTATAGTAGTAGGAGAATATGCTATCTACCCTATTTAAATTTGCTATGGATTAACTTTCAGATTATCTTATTGCCAGGTTTTATCCAAAGCAGAATTGCAGTTTCTCACATTGCTTCCCGCACTCAGGCCTAATGTCCGAGTAATTGCAGAGCGTGGCAATTGGTAAGCTTGATTTAGTCTTTTACCCTCTTATATTGCAAATGGCATGACGTAATATTAACTTTCAGATTACCATTTTTTTTTCCTATCAAGTATGTATTATTTAATTATTGGCGATCTCCATGGTTCTAAAATTTTCGATATGATGGGATTGTATGCTGATTGAAAATATCAAAAGAAATCTTATGGGTACTGACCTTATTTTCTAGGTGTAGGGTCAAATGCCATAAATAGGAGGGTATTTGGCTTGAATTACCGTGGAAGAATTTTGTGTTTTCTGTTTTGATAATGTCACTCTTCTTTGCTGATAATACTAGATATGATATGTTTGTAGTCCAGCAGATAGTTGTAGCCGGTTGTTCCGAGTTGTTTAATGATAGATTTAATTTTCCTTTTGGTGTTTATCATGGGAATTAGCTAGAGTAACCTTATTTTCTTGGCCATAAAAAGACCCTTATTATCATGACAATAAAATGCATTTCAATGATAGAAAAAATGATTGTTATTTTGCAACTTGAGGGATAGTTTCTCTTTCATGAAACCTTTACTAATCAGTTAAGCAAACTTACCCCCAAAAGAAAGAGTTAATTATACTAATTGTTTTAGTTAATCTTATTTCTGATTGAAGTAAAATGTCTAGCTGTTCTAATTCCAACTTTAAGTTTCACACTTTGCCACTTACTTGTCAAATGACATTCATAGTAGTTTGACACTTCCTCTAAATTTTAAATAATGCCAAATGTGTTGTGAATTGATGAACTTAAAAACAAGTTCTTACCTTTTATGAATATGGTTATGGCATGAATAAAAAGTGGATAAAATTGAGTAGGTTGAATAAGGAGTATAAGGAAGGGATCAAGTCTTTTATGGACTTTGCTTTGAAAAACCCTTCATCTAAAGGAGTTATTCCATATCCATATGTGAATTGCCAAATTGCAACTTATATTCACAGGAAGTAATTTATAACCACTTAATGTGTGATGCTATCAACGTGAAGTATACTCGTTAGTATTTTCATGGAGAATCTACAACAAGCCATGCTTCTTCCTCAAGTGAGTCTCATCCTCCAATTCATACTTTTAATAAGTGTGGTATAGATAGATTACTTGATGAAATGTAATGAATGCAAAATCAAATGGAAAGTGGAGTTCAAAATTATTTATTGGAGCAACCATTGAATGCCGCTTTTGAGGATGTACAACAAATCTACGCTCTTATTTAAGATGCTGGAGAAGAAATCTATCCGAGTTGTAAAAAACATGGTAGGCTATCTTATATTGTTCTCCTCTTTCACATAAAATGTCTACATGGATTGACTAATAAAGCATTTGAAGCAATTCTTCATGTGATTAAGATCATATTACTTGAGAGTGAGAAATTGTCAAGTAATACTTATAAGACCGAGAACATTAATGGAGAAATAAGTCTTGGATTTGAAAAAAATCCATACATTTCCAAATGATTGTGTGCGATTTTGGAAAGAGAATGCTGAGTTAGAGATATGCCCAACATGTGGTGCATCAAGATGGAAGGAAGTTAAAAATGTTAAAGAGAAAAGGAAAGCTGCATAGATCTTGTGTTGGTTTTCTTTAAAGCCAAGACTTAATAGGCTTTTTATGTCTTCTAAGGGAATTTCTTTGATGAGGTGGCATGATAATGGTCGTGTAAAGAATGAGATAGCAAGGAATTCGGTAGATAGTTTGGCTTATGAATATTCAATTCTAAGTATCCTACATTTTCTTCAAAACCTCGGAACGTTAGACCTGGCCTTTCTACATATGGTTTTAACCTATTTAGATCATTAAGTACTTCATATAATACATGGCCAATTGTATTGATGCCTTATAACTTGCCTCCATGGATGTCCACGAAGCAACCAAACTTCATTTTATCATTGCTAATTCCTGGACCTATAGCTCTTGGAAATGATATTGATATATATTTACAACCATTGATAGAGGAATTAAAGGAGTTATGGGAAGTTGACGTTGACCCTTTTGATGTCTCAAATAATGAAGTGTTTTGTGTGCATGCAACACTCATGTGGACAATCAGTGATTTTTTAGCATATGGTAACCTATCAGGTTAGGCACTCATAGTGCACTTACATGTCCTAACTACAACTCTTCTACAATTTCTACAAGATTACATAATGGTGGAAAATTTTGTTATATGGGTTACCATTGTTTTTTGGCAGTAGGACATAAATTTCGATTTCAAAAACAAACCTTTAAGGGTAATCAAGAGTCGAGAAATGCACCAATTTTGCCATTAGGTTCGAAAGTGCTAGCTCAAATACAAAGAATTAAAGTGACTTTCAAGAAGCATTGAAGTCAAAGTAATAAAAAAAAAAGGAAGAAAACTGAGAGTGGTGACAATTCTCATTCTATTGAAACTTAGAAAAAGAAAAGTATATTTTTTGATCTACCATATTGGAAGGACCACTTAATTTGCTACAATCTTGATGTAATGCATATAGAGAAGAATATTTGTGATCAGATCCTTAGGATTATGTTGAACTGAGAGAAGTCAAAATATAATTACAAGGTATGTCTTGACTTACAAGACATTGGCATAAGATAAGATCTTCACCCTCAAGAGCTAGGTTCAGGAAAAGTTATTTTGTCTCCTGTATCTTATATGATGAGGTTATAGGAAAAGGATATTTTCTATATGTTGAAAAAGATAAAAGTTCTAGATGGATATGCATTGAATATATCTCGTTGTGTAAAAGTTGAGCTAAGAAAGATAATGAATCTTAAAAGTTATGATAGCCATATTTTGTTACATCAACTCCTTCCAATTGCACTTAAAAAGGTTTTAATTAAATAAGTGAGTTATGAACTAATAGAATTTTGTCGATTTTTTAGAGAGATGTGTTGAAAAATACTCATAATTCATGAGCTTAAGCAACTTTAGTCTCACATTGCCTTAACTCTTTGTCATATGGAAATAATATTTCCTCCCTCCTTTTTTACACCATCAGTACACTTAGTTATGCATTTGGTAAATGAGGTTATGATTGCTGGACTAGTGCAATACATATGGATGTATTAAATTGAAAGGTATTGCTTGTTGAATATGATTTAATATATATAATAAAGAATAAATTTTAATATAATGGGCTATTTCATTTTTAAATTCTTGAAGAATCTCAAATCTTACATATGTAATAAGGCACACCCAAAGAGTTCTATTGTATAAGGATATATAGTTGATAAGCATATTACTTTTTATTCACGATATTTAGAAGGTATTGAGACAGTATTTAATCATTCATTAAGAAATTGTGATCAAACTGAAGTATTGGAAGGAGGGCATATGGGCATATTAAACTCAGGGACATCTTTTGGAAAGGAAGAATTTATTGATCTAGAAGAAAAATCATGGATACAATCCTATAGCTATGTACTCTACAATAGTTCAGCAATTATTGCATATTGTAGGTTAGTGATAATTAAAATTCACTTTTTCCTTAAGTTGATAGATAACAACAACCAATATGTAAGACTATTCATATGGTAGGAAACATGCTTCCTTCATTCAAAATGAGAAGTTTCATAAATGGTTTCAACATCATATAAATTTACAACCAAATTAATCATTCAATTTATTTAGAAAATTTTTATCTAATTATAGTAAGCTTTTTTATGTTTCTTAACAAGAAGAGATTGGAAAGAAAAAAATATCGAATAAGATTAAGTGACTTGCATAAGGACTTTGTCAAAGAGCTAAAAGATATAAGGGATATATAGTTAATGGTTTTCGATTTTGTATACTTAACAATGAGATTGGGGAAACAACTTAAAATAGCGGTGTAATTGTTGTAGCTAGTGGAGGTGGTACTTACTACGGAACTTTAAGAGAAATTTTTGAGTTAAACTATTGGAATCATACAAGATTTGCATTATTTAGATGTGATTGGGTATATTGTAGATTTAGGAAAGGAGTTATACAAGATGAGTTCAAATTTACCCTTGTAAATTTTCTATAAGATACATACAAGTAAAGAGTTAATTAATGAGCTTTATATATAGACATCACAAGTATAACAAGCTTTTTATGTAGAAGATCCTTAGCATCCAAACTAGAGAATTGCAGTAAAAACAAGATCAATAGACTTGCATGACATGGGAGGACAACTTATAGGCAACGATAAAGATGCAGATTATTAGAATGAACAATATGCATTGCAAACGGTTGAAAATATCATTAGGAATGATAGTAATGATTTTTATTGGAAGAGAGATAATATTGATAGCACTATGATTGAGTTAAATACATTATGATTTATTATCTTAATAGATGTATGTTCCTCTTAAAATAGAGTACCTCCTCATTATTTTTGAGATGAAAACAATTATTTTCTTATTGTTAGAAACTCATTGTACTTTAGGATATACATGTTTTGTTAATGATACTATAAAATCAATGCAATTACATATATGAACCACTTATAGTTCTAGTTCCTTTAATTTGATTTTAAATTTTTGGCTTTTTTACTATTGATTATTTTTTTGTAACCACATGCTGTGTTGTTATTAATCTAAGTATGAGTTACTGCTAATAAGAGTTTTGTTAATTGGTCTATTAATGCGGGTTGTATAGGACTATATAGTTATGGTTCATTATTATTATTCTCTTGTTGTATATTTTATATGTTAAAACCAAGGGGAATTAAGTATCACTTGTTTACTTGCAATGTAGAGAAAACTAAAAATGGATTTGAAGAAATAGAAAAAGTAGATAATTAGATAAACTACATAGCATTTTTAAGGACAACCATGATTAATTTTTAAATCAATAAAGTTAATTTATATTAATGTTATTACATCTACTAGGGTTGATCTTTAAGGAATAGGTTATCATAGGACAACGTCGTTAGATGCATAAAATTTTGATTGAGGAAGGTCAAGATGGTATTAATGTAATGGAAGAAGAAACTGATGGAGTATGCTTTTAAGGTATTAAAATATTTAGGTTATTATGTTGAATTAATATATTTGCATGGTAATTTTATATTTATTTTCTTAGGCAATTCCAAAAAGAAAAGACAAGGTTGCATACGCTTAAATGATATTTGGGATATGCCATCTAATGAGAGAATTGTTTTTACTTTTAATGCGTATTCTCAACATGTTGGTGTAGAGAAGGCGACTTCTCACTGGAATTCTTGGTTCTATTGTCAAGAAGCTTGACTTGGCTCCCATCAATTTGAAAGGTTGGCATAAGATGTCAAATGCTAATAAAGAACTAATACGGAGTAAAGTTGAGGTAATATTCTATGAGTGATTTGCTATTTAAAGTTTCACTAACATTTTGTTTGACTTTTTCTTTTTCTTTTATGTGTTTAGTTGAAATTCTTGACTCTAAGGGAGCAAAAGGAATCTATTAAGGCATAGGTCATCACGATCTTAAGTGTAAAATAGAAGAATTACACGTACAAGTTGCAATGCAAACATTATGATGAGACCAAATCCTTGGATGAGTTATTGATATCACGTCTAGAAACAGTGAGGAGAGATTGGTGAATAGGACTATTAAACATATGAAATACAAATAACTATTTTTTTTAATTAATGAGAACTAAATTACATGATGAAGTGTAAAATCACTTTACGTTTATTGTTTTATTAATGAGTTTTATCTTTGTTATCTATAGAAAATGTAAGCAAGAGGAACAAAAAGAATCAAGACAAGCAAAAAATTTTCACTCTTAGAACAAAATAAAGTTGTTCCTACTTGATCTTTGGTTTTCCTCAAGATTCATAGACATAAAGATGAGACTAATGTAAACGAGGAAACAGCCAAGGTTATGGTATATTATTGACTAGTTGTCTAAATTTAATATCTCCTTTATTTTAATGAGTTTAACATGAGTTATTTTCTTCTTAATAGGAGGAGATTGAGAATCTAATGCGGCATTACAAGCTAAATTCAA
Organism: Lumnitzera littorea; assembly: GCA_024138015.1. Taxonomy (NCBI): domain Eukaryota; kingdom Viridiplantae; phylum Streptophyta; class Magnoliopsida; order Myrtales; family Combretaceae; genus Lumnitzera; species Lumnitzera littorea. Next base: position 78,119,571 of record JAMXBB010000007.1, read on the forward strand.
CTAGGAAATGGATGTATAGTCTATGTTCTTTAGTTTAGAAAAGCCTAGTCAAATCCATGGCAAAGGAAAAGGTCATATACCCAAAAATTATAGAAGAGTTACCCTGAAGGTGCTTGCATAAGTTTAAAGCAATATAAGAAGGCACTTGATTATACTATCATTTTAAAGGAGCTAGCAAAAGTGTAATCAAATAAGATTTTAAGACTAGAGAACCAAGTGGTAACCTTACTTGCCCTTCAACAACAAAACTCACATCAAGATTCCTTGACCCAAATGCTTATGCCCACAATTACTTAAGTAATATGTTGTAAGCCCCAAAGTTCAGCTAAGTAACCGTAAGATTGAACTTAGAACCCAAGGTTTAGGGCGATCGGTTAAAAAATCCGATCAAACCCAAATTATAAACTACTGAGAGAAATATTAGTAAAAATGACCTCGTAAACATGAATTTAAGAAAATAAGAAATAAAATAGGAGACTATAAAATTTTTAAATTTTAAGCATAATAATTGCTAATTATTGAAAAGGCAAAAAGTGTAATTTAATAACTAATAAATTATTAGAGATAGATTATATGTATACTAAAAATTTTAGAATGACCAAAATAATATTTAGGAATGTTCACGTGTACCCCACATGTATTTACGTGTAGATAAAAATACGCGTAATTACCTAATTTGGCTAAAAACTAAGCAAATAATTAAAGAAAATTATAAAATAATTATGGAAAAATAAGAAAAGATCAGAAGATGATAAGATGAATCAAGATAAGGTCGTGGCAGGTCCAAAGCTGCAAAATAAAAATTAGCTAATAAAAATTGAACAACTTAAAAGCCAAAAATCAAGGAATTTGGACAAAGTCTTGTCAAATTAATGCATATTAATTACAGAAAATGTCTATAAATAGGGAAAAAATTTACAGAGCTCATTTGGATAGTTTGAAAAGTGAGAAAATTAGGGAGAGTCGAAAATTCGAGAGAAAATCCAGAAAATAAAAAAAAATAAGAAAAACTGTGCAGTTAGGGCATTTAAAGAGAACCCCTACCAGACGAGCAGCTGGAAATGGACGGCCACCACCACCACACGGTGGTGGCAGTGCCCAGGCCGGCCGATAAGGCCACGGCGGCCCGCGGTGGCCGGAGCCACCCAAATCGGTAAGTCCGATTTTCAGCCCGATTTTGTGAAATTTTGTAAAAATAGTAAATATAATTAGAAAATTATAAATTTTGTTATTATAGGATATTTTTGTATGTAGTTTTTATGAAAAATGTTATTTTGATGAAATTATGTCCCGTAATATATGGTCCTTAAGAAATCGTGCAAAACCGAGCACATTTCGGTTTAGAAATAAATGACCTTAGGAGTGTAGTTTCAAACTCAAAATTTTTTTGTAGATTACTTAGATGATATAGAATAGTGTTATGAAGCCCTATTTCAAAAATTAATTTTTGAAATTTTTAGATAATTTTTAGGCTCTAAAAAGAGGCATAAAATGGGCAATTTAGGGTTAATTATGTAATTAAATGATTAATTTTTGATTTAGTGAATAATTACATGTTTTAGGATGTTAAGATCTGATGGAGTATGATACTTATAGCATTTAGGGTGTTAGATGTAATTATTAGGTTAATTATGTAGTAAATTAGTAATAGAAAAACATAGTAAATTATGAGTTAATTTTGTAAATTAGAATAATTAGGTGTAAAACCTGATCTAGGATGAATTTAGACATTTTGAAGTGATAATTTATGTTAGAGATGGTAATTAGGGTAATAGAAATATTAGAAATGCATTATGTGCATAATATGTAATAATGCATAATGTGTAATTTTTGAAAATATAATAAATAGAAAATATTAGGATAAAAATTGATATTATATAAATAATAGAGATATATAATAAATCTAATAAGAAACTTGAATTTATGTAATTATATGAAAAATGTAAAAATTTCTCACATTAGGAGTAAATTCGGTACACAAATAGGGATTTAAGTATACCGGATGGAATAAAATGCTGACTAGGGGTAGTAATCGTATTTAGGGTATCGGGAAATAATGTGATTAATTTTACATTATGGGTTGAAACGAATTTCTAGGGTTGGAATATAAAACGCCACTTAGAAAATCGAACTAAAATCTAATTTAGAAATCGATATGGAAAATCGAACCTAAACCCAACCCTAAACCTAAAATAATGGTAAAAGACTTAATACCTAGATAATTAAGCATATTAAACCTTAAAAAAAAACCTAACAATAAGCGTTATAGAATAAAATGAACTTGTAATATTTATATGAAAAGCTAAAACCACGTTCGCATTATAGGGATGATCGGTGATGGCCTGAGCAAATCGGACCTCGAGTGAGTGAGCGAGGAGTCGAGGTAAGTTGGGATTAATACGATGCTGTATTTTGGAGGCTTAAGATTATGCTTGGTTGTGTTTGTTAGATAGTTGAATGTGTACATGTGCTTGATTTTGGGTGATGCTATGATTCTGTTTGTTGCTTTAGCACATATTGTATGAATTGTATGTAATGATTGATCACCCTAAACTGGACTTAATCAAATATACGACCAGTAATCATAATCGGACATGCATGCAACCCGTTAGGGGAACTTAGGACTCTCTGGCCAAATACCGACCCCTTCGGAAGGGATAGCGCAGGATTGCAAAATGGTCTCTTCTTCATCCTCAGTCGAACTAAGTGACAGGAGAGGAAGTCGCGGCGAGGGTGAAGGCAGTGGTTCGAAGGTAGTCGCGGGAGGAGCAAGGTCTCCATTACACAAGCCTGGGTTTGGTCGTGAGCTGTTGCATTAACGGCAACTCCTCAACCCGGATTAGAGCGGGCGCAATTTCTCTAATCTCACGACGGGCCGGACAACGTCGTGCGATGGCATTTGCTTGCACATGCATTGCACCTAATAAGTGATTGAAAACATTGTTATGTGTATGGTATAGTTTTAAGTCCTCCGTCCCTACTTACTGAGCTGTGGTTGCTCATATCCCTATAGACGTCGTGCAGGTGCTGGCTAAGAAGCGGCATCAACTACTTGGAAGTTAGCAACTGCTGGATCCTGAGGAGTGAGGAAAAATATGTGAAGAATAAACATATATTTTTAAGGTTTAAGCTTTTACTTTAGAACTTTTCATTTTTGAATAATGTAATAACTAGGAAATATATTACGGAGAAATATTGTAAACCTTAATTGCAATAATTGTATTATAATATATATATATATCTTTCCTCACTTTCTTAGATAAATGATTTATTTAAATTACAAATTGTCTACTTCAAAGTGGGTTAGTCGTGGACGCCTTGTGTAGATCAGGTCTAAGATAGCGGTTGTAAGGCCAACTTCTATCTTAGGATGGTTTACACGGCGGGGGCTGTTACGACTTTGCCGCTTCGGAGCGTGACATATGTTAACTTAAAAAATTTATTTATTTTTTCCCCTTTTTGGTGCTTGTTAGTTTTTTTCCTTACTTTTTATTGTTTTAGTCTAAAAAGATGGGTCATTGGAAAGAAAAGTTATTGGATTATTCAAAAAGATAAAAAGAAAGTAATAACCAAGGAGAAAAGAATTTAGATGGATTACAAAATGGTGGTGATGTTAAAGACGACTCCAATATAATGGTAAGTACTATTATACCGTTTGGTATATATTTTTCATGGTTAAGTAATATTTTCAGTTCACTTATATATAATTAATGAGTAGGGTCCATTGTTTATCAAAACTATTATGTCAATAGAAAGAAATTATTATTAGGACTAATATTATCTCTTATGGTTTCATTTTTGTTTTATTTATGTTGGATCAATTTAGAGAGCTGGATTGATTAATTGATATGACATCAACCTTTCAAAAGGTGTATCTACGTCTTTATCTAATGTAATAAAAAAAAGTGTTTTGAGATATGTTCCCAAATAATCACAAGGTATTATATTCATTTGTTTCATATCTTTAGATTGAAATAATGCTTATAGAAATAATTTAGTTATGGTAACTATTACATCTCGGCTTAGAATGGAATGTACCATCACACAAGAATACCTATTGAAAACTTAACTCAACTTACTAATTTATTAAAATACAACATTGTTTACATGATAAAGGGATTGCTACATCGGAATCTAGCTAAATATTATGCTATAACTTTTGTATACAACATAATATTTATATTAAAACATCAATTAGTTTTTTCTTTTATCATCTTCACAATAATAAGATTCTTAACTTATTACAGGTTTCATACAAAAGTCACTGACTCTGACTCTGTCTCACACTCTTAGTATATATATATTCTTACTTAGTGTTGGGCCTTTCACGATATAGTTAACTTGAGGATAAAACTTTTTATCTCTTTTAGTTATTGAAGTTGAGTGAGAGTAGATAACAAACAACATAATATAGGTAATATGATAAACAATATTATATATCATAACTAAAACATTTCAACTATAACTCGTATGTTCAACTTCACATATGCATTCTCCCAACCGGGCATTTATTACTAACAATGTAGCATGCTATACTCATACACGTGGCATGCATCGATTAGCTGGACATTTGGATACAATGTCTAATAACCTATGGGTAACAAGGAGCTGCCTAGGAGTAGAACTCTCACTAAATTGGACTACATACTGTAGTCTACTATTATCAAAAAGGGCAATAAGAAGCTGCTTAGAAGTAAGACCCCCAACTTTGTCTTGCAAAACTAGACTACATATGATAATTCACAGAATCAAAGAGACAATACTACCAAATTAGACCATATACTGTAGTCTACCAAATTTGACTATTAAAATAGTCACAATGTTCGAGAATTACAATTTATATGTTTCCAAAAACTGAGTTTATAAAACCATACTTTTTCCATGATCACTTGAAAGCCTCATACTAAAAGTTCTAACTCATAGGTCTCTTTTTGTGCCGTGCTATGCTGTGCTGTGCCGTGCTATGCAATAACAACTCAAGTATATCACTCAGCACAACTGGTCTTTCAATTTTATTCAACCTAGTGATTTGATTCTAGTTTTTGAACTCTCCTTAGTAGAATTGTAATATTTTACTTAGGGTTCACTTAGGTAAACACTTACAAGATTGAGTTAGTAATTACTCAACTTCCTTAGTTAGCATAATCATTCGTAAATATAAATCATCACCCATCATAGCAACATAACAATTTAACTAAGATATAATTACTGTCATTCAAAATCACTACATTCGCATCCATTATAGTAGTATATCAGTTCACTCAAGATATACTCATATTCAATTAGCACAACTTCAAACAACATGCAGTGTTATGAGCAACAATATATCTACTCCAAGTATAGGTTAGATTCACTTACTTAGGCTTAGCAATAGCGCAAAATTCTAAACCCCACCACGTTGTCCTTCCTTACTTATCACCCCTAGGATAATACACATAGATCCCTAGTCAAGTATAGTTCGATACCAAACTCTTATAAGCTTTTATTACTATTTTTCTCCAAACTTATTCTAATTGTATCTTATTCAATTTTAATAAACTTTATATCATTACGATCATTATTTTCAATACTATTAAGATATCTCAAGATTCAAGACTAATCAATATTGTCAAAAGTCCAAAAATACCCTTTCGTATTTCGTATTATCGATTTGACCATACATTATTATAGCTTCGTAATTAACCTTAAACTAGCTTATTATCTATTTTTATAAAAATAGTGGTTTTAGCTCAAAATTACGAAAAATTAGAAAAAAATAAACAAATTCATGTGTAAGACAAAAACCAAATGTCCAAATATCCTTATAAATATCCAGAAGCAATATACATAAGGCTCATTAATTAATTTATTCAAAAATCAATTTATTCGTAGTAGTGATATTACAATATAAGAATGCTACTTAAATCTAACTTAGGAACTAAAGTTTTAAAAATACCAATTTTACATGCCTTAATAGATTTGTACTTCAACTTCTATTCTTGGCATGTTTTATCGGTATTAACATAACTAATCACATATGTATAAAATTGATATTGGGTATATATTTAATTCATAAGACATATGTGATTGATATGGTAAGAGTCCAGAATGGAACCTCTTAATACCTACATATGGAGAATATAGGTGGTTTCATAAATAATTTTATACCCATTTTATCTTTATCTTAAATATAATACATTTTAGACTTAAAATCAAAATAGTTATCATATACCATACTATAATAGGTTTAACCGGTAATATGACATGTCATTATCAGAAAAATATATCCTTGATACAAAATAGTTATTATATATATATATATATATATGTATAGAAATTAATTTTAGAGTCAGAAAAATATGTATGCATATACAAACCATATTTAATTATTCACGTTTAGTTATATAAGCAAGAATTGACATAATAATACTTATGATATGTTGTTTCTATCACACTGAAACATAGAGGTCGTAAGTTCACGTACTAGTTTTGAAAATGGGTATCATGAAACGACATTTTCTGAAAGCATTATAGGGTACACAATTTTGAACTTTAGTTTTATTAAGGGAAAGAAAATAACCCCTACCATGTTATGACAAAAGTTCGCTTTAGTTTTATTTATTTATTTATTTTTTAGAATTACAAAACCATTATAGCTTACATTTATATTATATTAAGCTTACGAAATCATCTCGCTATCATCGAATAATAAAAATTTACTAATAAAGGTATGATAAACATTGTATATGTTTATAAGAAAAACAAATATATAGTTATATATGTATAAGGTGAGTCACATGAGCATTATGTTTAGGAAATTATTAAAATTACAGTACTGGTAAATATCCTTGTATTACATTCTCATAACTATCCATTTGTATTATATATATAAATATATGTTTATAACTTTATATTATTTGACAACAACAAAATAAACGAGACTTGTCCTATAGTTATAAGATCAATTACTAGAGTGAATTTGCTACCTTTAGTCAAATTTCCTTATACCAATATGCAATTGAGCAATCCTCTTCTAGTAAGTTTATTTACATATATATTCTTGTTGTATTATTCATGAAAGGCATATGATGGTTAAGATAGGATAGATATGTACGTATGAAATACTATTTTATCTTTAAGTAGAAAATATATAGCGTGGATTTTCACACAATTACAAAAGAAAGCTAAACTCATTTACCTCAAGTATTATTCATGGTGTAGGGACTAAAAATGACGAGCTACTCCTATGCTTTGGATATTTCTGCTACTGTCCCCTTACTGTTTGTATGAGTTGATCATTAAAAATGAAGCTCGATATTTCCTCTCAAGATTTCCCCAGACCTAGGATGGAGGGAAGTGTATATTTCTCATATGTGATTTAACGTGAACTTCCTAGAGCAAATATTCACAATTCGTAATGAGCAAGCAAATTATAAGTTATTTACATATATAATTGTTGATGGTGGTTTGAAATCCGACTTAATGAGCAAGCAAATTATATGGCGGTGAAGAGTCCTTCTTTACGAAGAATTGGAATTGCGGTTGGATTTAGATAATCACTGCGTGTTAGTTTGACTTTACCTGACTCTTCGAGCATCGTTTCATCTTGATTTATCATTTATAAGTTATCATAATATTATACTATAAATCTAATCTTAACTCTTTGCTTTCATGATAATTAATATTTAACTTGATAAACTTTTATCTCTTTTATTTTTTTTTTGAGTGTTCGGTCCAAACACAACCAAGAAATTTCTTTTAATAAGTATCAAACCTATATTTTATATATATATATACATATATATATATATGTATATATGCGTGTGTGGGTGTGGGTGTGTGTTTACGCCTTAATTTGCTGAGTGTTTGCTTTGGAATAACGTAATAAAGCTAATCCCCTATGTGTTCAATTCTTAGTAAGTCAATATTGTTGTGTTTCGTTAGTCATTTCATGTACTGGTATGAGAATACTCATATTGTTTTCATTATTTTAATTACCATGCTTACATTCTAGTATTGCCTCTTATTACATTAGTGTACATTAACTTTGTTATATTTGGCTAGGAAATCATAATACTACTTGTGTTCCCTAGGTTGTTTCAATAACTTCAATAAATATATAATATTTTACGTTGTTTATTTTCTTTGTTATTTTTAGCTTTCACCTTTCTCCTTTATTTATTTATTATGTTAATGTATGAGTGTATATCTTGCTTGTTATATATATTTAGAGACTAGATACTTTATTGAGATACTAATTCCTTTCATATTATTGATTTTGTAAACTAATCAATTCGTTTCTAAGTCCCGTATGTCCTAAAACTAGAATTTAAAGGTTCCAATAAATAAGGAGCTACCATACATATTACATTTTATCAAATTGAATCCACTTTAACTTTCATTTGCCAAAACAAACTCTACAAGGTTGTTTCACCTAGCTTTTATAACCTCACAACAAAGTTTGAACTTGATTAGTTACATTACTAGATGCCCTCAATTTAGGGGTTTGAAACCCAGGGTTATCACAGTAATAGTTTGAGAACTCTACATGATTGTATTATAAGTTTAATTAAGATATGATATGTCTCTTAATATACTTAGAGAGAATCCTTAAGGATGTTGAAGGAATTGAGACTTCTAATATTGCAAATTGTTTTTCAAGTTACATATGAGTCTTCAACTTGATTATTAACTTTGTTTGTCAAACTTGCATGTAAGTGATCCTTTTATTTCCCCTTTGATGTTATAGTCATCAATAAATATATATACTAAATTGTTTTGAATTTTTAAGAAACAAGACTTTTATATCATGTAAAATAGTGTAGCCAACTTATTAGGAGGCAGGAGTATGCAAATGAAATTGGCTAGATGTATAGTTGTAGAGTAGTTCATTAGATGATCAAGGGTATTGATTAGTATATGATATTGTAATGGAAGCAAACATTAAACTCTGCAATTTATATGTATCTTTGAATTTTAGATGCTATTGTGCTATCATAATGAAATAATATAAGATGTCATATATGTGTTCAAACTTTGTTTTACATAGAATTGGATATTTTCTTTTATGGGAAATAAAATTAGATGTTACCTGGTAGTGGATTATTTCTAAGGTCTAGTTATTATAAATAAGATTTAAATCATTTATAAATGAAAAAGGAGTATATATGTAGTTGGTAATCCTAAAAGCATATACAAGCTTTCATTTCCTTTTCATGCGAAAGAAAATAGTGGTAAATTATAGTAATTATTATTTTATGTTATTAGTAGATGTTTTAAATTAACATTAAATGTAGAAAATAGTAATGAATTAGAGTAGCTTTTATATTATATCACTATTGGTAGTCTTAAGCTTGCTTTCATTTAAATAATTTAGTAGTTTTTAATAAATGCTATTGTAATATACATAGACCTTCACATTTTAAAAACTGTCACTATAGTATTGTGTATACCTATATTAAAATAGGTGACACTAATGTCACTTTACTACTCTTGTATTTATAGTGATTTTACACCATCACTAAAAGTTCTACTGGCTATCTAAAATGTCACTAAATATATGAAATAAAAGCTACAAAATATCAAAACTTTTGTAATGTAACTCAGTGTATTGTGAATTTAAAGCGATAAGTATACAAAGAAAAAAGGTTAAGTCGAATAATATAAAATTTATACTAGAAATAATGATGAATAAGAATAATTTTTTTTTAAAAAGAAAGAAATTAAACTAGGACAAAAGCAATAGGGAAAAAAAGAAAGAAATAATACTTACATATGAAAATTAAGAAGAAGAATAAGGATCCCCCTTAAATCTATTTCTAATAAAAGTTTTCAGTTGTACTATAGCCGCATGCCCTGTTAATAAACCCTTTTAGAATCCCGTCCAATCACAAACGTCATTAAATTGGCATTATAAATGTTAGCAAAGCAATGACCAACATAAATAGAAGAAAAAAATGGAAAAAACGAAATTGGAAAAGAAAATTTTAAGCAGATTTAGAAATAAAAATAGAAAAAGCTTATCATATGAAAATCTATAAAACATGCAAAATTTGGGTTTCCTACGCCTTCTTTTTCTTTCTTTTGATGGGAGAGATAATGTGCAACGATGTGCGTGCGATATGCGTTTTGGGTTTAAAATGTTTCCTTTTGTAAGATAAAATAAACAAGAGTATATTTATGAATTTCCATTTCAGCACAAAAATTTATCAATAAATTTAAGTTAGGAAGTCAAGACCAAGGTAGCCTGATGACATAAATATTTGGTCTTTTAAATGAGATGATCTAAGATCCATTTCCCCCTCCTGCAATTGTTATAATGTAATAGTTGGGAAAAAAAAAAAAAAAAACCTTATATTAGGAAGTTGTATGTTTTACAATGTTCAAGCTTTGTCAATATAGTAGATTGTTATATAGTATCGAGTCAAAAGAAATATATCATGGTGTATATGATTATGCATTATCTAAACATCTATAATGAAACGAATAATAGATTATTTTACGTATGATTTACGTGTATATGCAAGTCCGGCCACGAGCTCCTTTACCGTACAATAGAATCTTAATTTTTGCAATTTTGCAAATATATGAAAGATACACTAGAAGAGACTACATAATCTGATTAATTGTAAATGGAGATGATGACACCCATTTGAAAAAAAAAATGGATAAAGTTTAGCAATGACTTTTTTTTTTTTTCCATAAATAATGCTTGAATCCTATTGGTAACAATCTATAATTTATGACACTATAAACTATCGCATATCTCTAGCTTATAATTGATGACACATTAGACATTATAATCAACTAAAATCTCTAAAATATTCTTATGAGCTTCTCCAAATATCCTTATAAATTTAAAGTCCTTACATAAAATCATGATCTCTTCTAAATAAAAGCAATTGATAACCTCTAAATATCCTCATAAATTTAATTATTCAAATTAAGTTAGAACAATCTTTAAATAAAAGCAAATGATTCTTAAACCATAATTGGTAGCCAATAAAGACTAAAACATCTTAACTTTTAATCTTTTAAGTTCCTCTTTTAATGACACATATAGTTGTCACTCTTCCCATTCCAAAGGTAGTAATAAGTATCTCCATAAATTTAGTCATTTTATGCATCATTATTTCTTATATCTAAGAAATATAAGGAGTAAATTGAAACTCAGTATCTAACACACAATCATATGTGTATGAATAAGCAATACATAATCACATGCATTAAATGCAAAACAAGTAAGCCACACTACATTTTATTATCCTTGTATTAGCCAATATCATCGCAACCTACCATGAAGGTCCTCATGACCCCCATTACAACACAATCCATATCATCATCCTAGTGTTTGGGCATACCTTTCTGAGCCTCTCTAAAACCTATGGTTGGGTATGCCTCTTCAATCTGCTATACATCCTATGTTTAGGCATGCTACTATAGGCTTACCACTTTAGGTCCCTCTACAAAAACCTTTATCTATCCTAAAGCATTTTTAAGCAAGACTCCACTAAAGATAGTATGTTACAAGGATTGTTGGGATTACCCTTAGGGATTTATCGCTTAGAGCTCTTAGGGCGAGCTAAGCCTAAGCATAAGCAACAAGTACTGATAATTTAGGCTGAATATTCAATTAGTCGATTTAAGTACATATACAAATATAAAATCTAACCTAACAATCACAAGCAACACATAAGTGTCATGTACTTGGAGTCCAACGAAAGAACTTGATCTACTCTAGCTTAGAAAGATAAATCTATAAAGAAAAAATAGATAGAAATTGCTTTAGTAACACTCTACAACTTCTTATAGACTTTTAATGGGTTTTAGATTGGAATCCTAGACTGAAAAGAATTAAAATTGGGTTAGAAAGATGGAAGGAAGCAACTACAGGGATACGGTTGGGAATCACGCCCATGGTCCTTCACATAAGGTGAAGCACAAGTCCACACCCTATACTACAGTCATAGACTTTGTCGTAGTTCACCATAGAATGACAATAGTCTAGATTAAGTCGTGAATTTTTGGTTATGATCCTCTCGTCTTAAATTTTTCCTTCAACATTCTTTGTGTCTAACTCTCTAGAAAGAACGACAATCAAGACTAATCTCATGGTCTTTGACCATGTTCTTTTCTCTTCGAATCTCCTCCTCCTTTTCACCAAAAACACAATCCCCACAACCTAGATTTGACATTCAATCTTAATCTTAACCCAAAAACACTATAATTCCTATTTTGATTCAACAATGCATACCTCAATAACTCCACAATACATTTTAATCTATGAATTATATAAATGATAAAGATTGTGAAAAGAGGAAACATTACCTTAACACTTGAAGAACCTTAAAGTACACCTTTGTTTTCTTCTCAATGATTTAATTGCCAAAAGCTTAAATATCACAATTATACTCTTTAGAATCAATAAAATGTTAAAAATACACAATTGATATGACATTTACCAACAAATCCTCCTAAGGTTGTAACTAAACTTGCAATTCTACGTTCACTAATGACTTCTTTATGCAGTACTAATGAAATTATAGTTAGAGTTATGATCTTTAAACAAATGTAATGCCCTGCCTTTAGGTATATACTTAAAATTTTTTTCTCAATCTCTTGGTACTTGAAGATAGTTTATTATTGCTACCCTTAAGTTGAGGATAAGGAAAAACCTATATTCAACTTGTTCTTTTGTTCCATAAACAATTACCTCCAAATCATTTCTCATTCAATATGATCAACCATAGTGTAAGCTTCTATATTAGCGAGCTGCAATCAGAGGATCATAGTTACAAACTTCTTATACAACATAGTATCTCCTTTACAAATACTTGTTTTGGACTACCACTACTATACTAAACTTTTGGTGAAAGTATAATGCTTACTGCTTTCCTAAGATGCTATCTCCATGCACTCACGCCATATCATGTAGTCAATAACCTCTCTCAATGTCCCATCTTTTGCTAGACTTTAAAGTTTTTAAAGTCTTCTTATTCATCTGTAACTTGAGGATAAGAGAAACTTATCCCTTTAGCTATTGTGAGCTGGGTGAGAGTGAATAAATACACAAAAATAATCATAACAAAATAGGTATATCATTCAAATAGTTAGTCTAATTATGTTATCTTATAGTTTTCTAACCAAGCATTGCAAATGGGACAAGAGCGTACCATGTTCATGCATGTAACATATATCGATATCGATATTCTAGCTCAGCCTAACAACTCATTCGGCTTGGTTGACTCAAATCAAGCATCTAGATAACATATCTAAAAACCTAGCAAATGTTTCAACTTACCAATGATGACATAGAGTGGTTGAAAAATCTAGCATATAACTGACTCAGTAAATATAATGCAGTTTCTATATGCTCAAAAACTCAACTTTTACAAATCAAGTAGTTCACTTAATAAACCCAGCTTTTCATATGGAAACTGACTTAACAATATCTCGATTTTTAGAAAACTTGACCCGAAGGTCCTTTTCTTACTATGCTGTGAATCCATTAGATTGCATGCCTAACAAAACCTAGCAAATCCAATTAGACTTATTTATCACTTGTTACCCAACCTTCACTTTGTAGTTTTGTCCACTCTAGGATCATAGTATTGGGTTCACATAAGCGAATGCCTTAAGAGATAGAGTTAATCCCTATATTCTTTTCCAAGACATCACAGATCCCAACAAATGTCATATATACATTCATCATCATCAACATAACAACTAAGTTTAATATCATATCACTATTCAATCAGCAACAATCATAACAAATAGCTCCATATGGTTTATCAATTAGCACATCAACTTACAAGTAATGTTCACTCATTACAGAGTATACAAAGTTAGGAGTAAACACAAGTTTACTCAAGTATACATAAATATCCACTTACTTGGGTCACTTAGCAAACTTCCCAAGTCTTACTCTTGTCCCAGAGACTTCCATGTGCATATCTCCTAAAAAAGACATGTAAAGTATCCAAGTTAATATATGTCAAGTATAAACAAAGTCACTAACTTACTTACACTTAAGGTCTAAGCCTTGGTACCATTCTTTTTAAGACAATTTTAATCTCTGAGTTTGATTCTAAGTTAGCTTCTGAAACAACTTTTTATTGCACTATTCTTTTTTACAAATCATAATTTCTTGACTAATCAATGATTTTTATAAGTTCTTCGAAATTGCCAAATCCTCTAAGTTAGGTTACGAGCGATTCTATAGTAATTTTATTTAGTTGAAAATCCTCTATGTCATCATCTGACCTAGACAAGGTTCATTTGTTACACCAGTTCTATCCTCTAAGACAACCTATGAGCATATCTAAGTTAAATCTCTTATTACAATATCCTCTGACTCTGTTAGCAATAAGATTTTTAATAAAATCATCCTCTGACCAACCTTCTACTTTCCCTGTTTTTACATTTTACTGATCATTTTTACTTTTGACCTACCCTCTAAGTATAAATCTAGTGAAAATTTCATGATCAGAATCCTTTGAATTATCCTTTACATTTAATTAATGTCCTATAAGTAGCTAATTAACCAACTTCCCTCTAAGTTGCAATTATGGAATCAAATTTAAACATTAAATAACACTCTAAACTAACCTTCCTCAATTTCATTACTTCTTAACTCTTTATTCATTACATCACAATGAATCAATTCTTTTAAATTCACTAAGTTAATCAAATACTAACTTCACTAATTAAGGCCAATTTATCATTTTCCATAACTTCTCACTTTATTAATCAATCCTAACTACTCCAAAACAGCAATCATACTTCAATATTGAATCAAACTCAGTATCTAAGTAAGGTTATTAAGGTAATAAGTTATTTGTCACTCAAATTACCATTTAATACCTAATTTATGGCTCAAAAATCATATAAACATTTATGAAATAGTTTCATGAAAATCATTCACATAGCTATTTAGTATTAACTTAAAGTAGTTTGCAAAAAGAAATTTGAAGTGAAAACTACATTATTAACCCTATTTATTTCAATATTGAAAATTGTCTAATTTCTTCGATTTTTTAAGGACATAAATGATAACTATCAAATTTATACAAATATTATTTTTCTTAGATTCCATACACAAAAATATATGGGAATAATTTTTTTTTTCCATAATTTTCTGGTTTAATTAGCTATTTTTAACAATTTAATCTAAATCGGGTGAAATTGGGACCTTATTGGCTTTGACAGCTTTGGCCATTGCCAGCGATAAGGCTTTATCGGTAGCTCTAGGTGTTGCCTCCTTCGTCGAGTGGTTGTTGTAGCTGGTTCCTAAATTTCCTCCACACCGTCATTCCTTCTATTACCTAGTTTCAAATCCCAATTTTGTTATTTCTCCCTAATTTCTTTCTTCATCTTTCCCAACCTTTTCCTATTTTTCCTAGATGTCCCTTTGCATATAGAATAATTCATAGTAAGTTCCAGATTTTTCAAAGCCTTTATAGAATATAAAATGAATTTTTTTCTCTCTCTTAATGGAAAATTCACTTGTATACTAAACTTTAATTGCATTAGGACACTATGCCATGCAACCATCCTTGTCTCTTGCCATACCTATGATAAGAATTCCCAACTGTTCTTAAGTGTTTTACATAATCTTTATTAATTTTTTATAATTTCCTAATCCTATTTCAACTTAAAATGTAAATTATTGGGTAAATTAATTAGTTTGGGGTACATATATATACATAATTATACGTGGGGTACATATATATATATATATTCCATATATTATTTTGTGTTATAGGATATTTTTATTATATATATATAAAGGCTTCATAACCATTTGGAACTCTAATTTCAAGTTTTCGATAATTATTAATTGTACCTGATAAAAATATGTTTTATTGAGATTAAATATTATAATTGCTTTGTTTTAAGAAATTGATATTAATAAGAATATTTGTCTAACTTTATTAAACTTATATTAACATTTGGCTCAATTCGGACAAAATTATCTGAAAAACCTAAATCGTTCTAAACGCTTTAATTTGCGTTGATATCGAATGGTTTAAGTATGGTCAATTAACTTAACCTATTTCTTCAGCTTTTGTTAATGACTTTACTTTATAACTTCCATCAGCTATACTCCCTAGGTCCCTTATGTAGTAAAGGTGGTTCACTGCTCTAGGTCTTAGGTAATAAGTTGAAGACCGAACAAAACCTAATAAAATCTTACAAGATTTTTGACCTTACCTCTAGATTTTGCAAGGTTTACTGTTAGGTAATCCAAAGTTCCTACCAAAGAGAGGAAACCCTAGAAAAGAATGAGAATGAGGCTTAGGTTTCACTACTTATGAGGCCTTTTGAAGAGTGATCACTTTCCATAAGTGCACTCACTGGTTAATTAGCTAAAGTTTAATATGGCCCTTACTTAATATTTAAACTCTCTTTATTTTATGCCTGTATTTTTTTACAGTATTACATTTTATCCCCCTTCAACGAACTTTTGTCCTCGAAAGTTGCTTGAACTTTAGGGTGACTTGTATCCTTGTTTTTTGTGGCCATCTTTGACTTCTAAGAAAAATGCTTATTTGAGCCTCAACTTACTTGACCATTGCCTTTTCATAGTTGTTTGCTTGTCCTATTACAAGATCATTTATTGAACTGTTATTTGTTATCCTTAAGTCTTCCCTTGTTATTTGTGAAGGGAGAATTACAATAGAGGGAATTAAGGTTTGAGGATGATTTCAAATATAGGATCAAGGTTTCAAAATGTTCAAATAAGGGATTAAGATTTCACAAAGTGGTTTAAATAAAGGATTAGTATTTCAAAATGTTCAAATAAGGGATTAATATTTTACAAAGTAGTTCGAACAATTTATTAATTGGCTATTATAAATCCCTTATTAAAACTACTTTATAAAACTTTGATCCTTTATTTGAACTTTTCGAAATATTAATCCCTTATTTAAACTTATCCTTAAATATTGATCCCTTCCATTGTAATTCTCCCCATTTATGAGTATTTAATTACTTGAGGTTCTCCCTTTATCACATCTTTTGTTGTTTTACGTTTTACTTAATTCATTTTATCCTAATGACTTCAATTCAAATATGTTAATTGCATAGTCTCACCATTTTGCAACAGTTACAATCTTCCAATATTTATAGTTATGCTTCCTCGCAACTTCTATTTGTAAATTTCATCTATTTCTCAATCCTTCTATACTTCTTCCAATTTTCGATCCAATTTTTCGATGGTAACCATCTTAGAGTTTCCCTTAGTATTTACTTTGCACTTACTATGCTAGCTACGTAATTCTCCTTTTATTACTTTAATAACTTCCTACTTATCCTCAAGATCAACACTTAATGTTTTGAGCCTTATAGTTTTTACCTCTCCAATTGTCACCTACTTCATTTCATTTGCACTTTTAGTTCACAACGTACTTTTGCTCCTTACATTATGCATTTGCAATTGCTTTTCTCTTGCCTACAATGTGAACTCTCTTTCCTTCCAATAGCTCTTTATAATTATTCTATCTTTCTAAATTACTAGGTCATTTTGGATTCACTATATGCTTTCTTATATGGTACTTTCTAAAATCTTCCATTATTATATGTTGCTCTTTTGGCCTCAAGACAATTGATCACTTTTACTCTTGGGATTTATCCTTTTGGTCTCCATGTACACATCCCATTATAAGATCTTACTTAAGTTTGCTATTTGTCTCCCATTGATATAGTTCTATGTTATACACATAATCTCTTGTTGGTGTTCATAAGTCTCCCAAGATAAAGTTTTAATCATTTTACTTGCAACCATTCTTCCTTTATATTCATACTTTTGTCATATTAATCATTAACCCATTTTGACTTGAAAAATCTTAGCCTTACAGATTGCTTTTCTAAGAGCACCAAGTTAGAACTAATATCTTCTAAGATAATGTTTGTAATTTATGTCAATTCGACTTCCGTCCACAAATCTTCTCTAATTTTCTCCCTCTATTTATTTTGTAAATCATGTATTTGGAATTCGAATCTCGAATTTCCTTCACTATATCAAAGCCTAATAACTCAGTTCCTCCTATTTATTCAATGAGCTCTAACTTTATTACTTTTCCTTATTTCAAATTTGATTCTTGATTTTCATAAACATTACATTCCATATATTAGTCTTAGTTATGGCATTACCAATGTTAGATAATTGTCCAAAGGTTAATGCATCTCTCCTCAACACTTTAAAATTTATCTCTTTCCCTCTCCACCTCATAGTAAAATGAACCATAGTCACAACATTTCTGGCAATCTGCATTTCATCTCATATTTATACTATTTTAATATCATTATCCATTTAATTCAAAAAATAGCTTTTTTTTTTTAAGCTCCTTTTCTATTGCCACTAGATCATAGCCAACTTTTGAGAATAAAATTTGCAAAGGTTGTCACTATCTAACTCCTATCTACAATTTTTTTTTTTTTTCATTCTCTTTGTTTGAATTATTGAACAAGCCTTTAAAAGTTTTCTATCATTTGGATTCTAAATCTCCAATTATTTAAAATTTCTCCTTTTCCTTGTCTTTCGCTATGCTGTTTTGAAAAAAATTTGATTATCTCACTTATAGTTATTATCCATTTTATACTAATACTACTTCTGCCTTAGTCCCTATATGTATATTTGATCCAAATGATTCAAACATATTTAGGTTACTTCTCTAATTTTGCTAGATTAAGTATCTCTCCAAAAGTAACATTTTTAGGTTATCGTCATTTCAACTTCCATCCATGAGATTTCCTTTGTCTCCTTGTTCCATATACTTTGAAAATATTTTCTTTGATATTAGAGTCTCCAAATTCCTTTTCTATTTTGATTTCAGATCTCCACTTATGGTGCTTAAAATTTTTCCTAAGTTATTCTCAAATCTATTGCTTACTTTTCAATAACTTCTCAATTGTGATCTTCACATTTGGGGACATTATTGCTATACTCTTTTTTTTATTAGCCCAGAGTTGTTTTCTATACTAGCACTTTACTATTTAGCTATTTTGACAGGAGGATGAGATTATACATACTATAATTGTTTGATTATTTAAATCATGTCCTTATGATTTAATTTTTTCTCAATATGACGATTCATTATTCAATAATTTAATTTATTTCCTTATTTATTTACTCACCTTATAATATTTACTATTTCTTCATGAGGGTTACAGTAATAGATATTGAAAATGTATGTTTGGTCGTCTAGAAATTTGTTTCATGTGTAATTAATTATCCTTTGCTTATTAATCCTTCTATGCATTAACTGAGTTGTTTACTCTTTAATTTAGTTCTTTCTACGATTATGTTTCTTCACTATTTTTTTTTTACATTTTTTTTAGCATTATGGAAGTAATGCCCCATGTCATCTAACACAATCACTCATATGAACAGAGTTGGTGAATCCGACCCACTATTGAATTAGACATGACTAGAACATAACTAAGGACTCATATTGACTCAACACAACACAATAGGATGAGATATGAGAAGTTAGAAGACTTAATAGACATGGGATGACATGAATCAAAATAAGGAGGAACATAGATTTATCGGCTCAATCTCATATGTACATGTGCTAAACTGCATAGTGGATGTTTAGTTCTTGTCATGTTCCTTTTAGTTAATTATTTTAGTTAATCTCATATGGAAGTTTTAATAGAACAATTTTATGTTATGAGAGCTTTATGCTATTATTATCATTTTTATACCAATTGTTATCATAATATTTCATGTTGTTGCTATTATTATTATAATTATTACTATATTATTTGGCTATCACTATTGTTGAAGGTATAGTGAGACAATATTTACTTTTTAAAGTGTTCATGGATTAATATTGATGGTGTTAGTATTATTTTAATAACTATTTTTAGTCGTTATTGTATTAGAGTAACATTGCTATTGACTAGAGAGATAGTATAGACAAACCTTTACTTGTATTTTTGAAATTTGAAACATATATAATTATTTTGTTATTGTTCTATTTTAATGATCTTAAACGTATTAATATGTAATTTCAAATATCATGGTTGGCCATGTAGGTGTTATGGTCAACCTTCCTTGTTTTTATGGTTAAAGTTTAGCCTATTATTATCATTATTATTACTATTCCATTATTTACTTCTTTTTATTTGCCATGTTTAATTTTTGTTGTCGTTATTTTATTAACCAATGAAACTTTTATGGGGGTTTATAAATGTATATATTTATTAAGTTGTTTCATTACTCATAAATATACTTTTATCATTATTGCATTCAACTATATTAAGTTTTTATTTTATCAATTCTTACTTAATAAAGGTTTTGTAGTTATTTATAGATAGATATCTATAACATCAAGCTTATAAATCAATGAATCCATTCCCATTTGTTATACCTATTTATATTTTTCTAAGTGATTTAAACCTAGTACCATAACAAGAGTTTTTTTTTTTTTTTTGGGTACATCTATCTATTATTCCCAAAAATAAGTGCAATAAAAGAAACTCTCTACTACGATTTAAATTATCTAGTTATAACCATAAGATAAAATTACCGACAATCCACATAAAAGAAATATATATAACATAAACTTTAAAAGTGAAAACACTTAACCCTTATCTATCTATTCTTGTCATCTCAATATCTTAGAGATCATTTTCTTAAGTTCCCTATAGATCATAAACATAAGCTCTAATGCCATTAAATCTGTAATGCCTCAAAATCTAAAATGCCACCAATCGCCACGTGTCCATAGCCTCTAATGATAAGTTAGCCATAACAATAAACTAAAATATCTAAAATATTCTTGTAACAATCTCTAAATATCCCTATGAATTTAAATTCCTCAAATAAACTCATGATCTCTTCTAAATAAAAGCAATTGATAACCTCTAAATACCCTCATAAATTTAATTATCCAAATTAGGTCAGAACAATCTCCAAATAAAAACAATTAATTCTTAAACCATAATTAGTAGCCAAAAAAGGTTAAATCATATTAACTTTTAATCTCTTAAGTTCCTCCTTTAATGATATAAATAATCGTCCCACTCCCCATTCCAAAGGCAATAATAAGTATCTCCAAAAGTTTAGTCATTTTGTGCATCACTATTTCCTACATTTGAAAAATATAAGGAGTGAAACTCAGTACGTAATATACATTCATGTACGCATGAACAAACAGTATATAATAACATGCATTAATTATAAAACAAGTAAGCTACATCACATTTTATTATCTTTGTATTAGCTAGTTGGGCCCCTCTTTAACAACTCAGATCTATCTCATATTACTTCTAAGCGAGACTTTACTAGGGATAATGTCTCACAAGAATCATCAGGGTTACTTCTTAGGCATCTGCTACTCCAACCCTTAGGCCAAGTTAAGTATAAGCAACAAGCAATGATAATTTAGGTTGGATATTTAATTAGTTTTTTTGAGTATATATATAAATATAAAATCTAGCATAGCAATCATAAGCAATACATAAGTGTTACAGGCTTAAAGTTTGTTGAAAGAACTTTATCTACCTAGCATACAAAGATAAATCTATAAAGAAATGATAGATAGGAATTGCTTTAGTAACACTTTACAAGTTCCTATAGACTATTGAAGGGTTTTAGATTGAAATCTTAGGCCAAAAAGAATTAAACTTAGGTTGGAAAGATGGAAAGAAGCAATTACAAGGATCACGGTTGAAAATTACACCCATGATCCTTTGTAAAAGGTGAAGCATAAGTCTACACTCTAGATCATACGTCGACATTCACCATAGAAGGATTATGGTTTAGACTAGGTCGTGAATTTTGGCTGTGATGCTCTTGTATTAAATTTTTCCTTCAAATTCTTCATGTCTAACTCTCTAAATAAGACTATAGTCAGGATCATGCCCATGATCTATGACCATGTTCTTTCCTCTTCAAATTTCCTTCTCATTTTCACCAAAAACACGATCCTTACATCCTAAATCCAACATTCAAACTTAATCTTAACCCAAAAGCACCACAATCCCTTTTCTATTTCAATAATGCTTGCCTCAACAACTCCGCAATACATTTTAATCCATGAATTGGATAAAAGATAAAGATTGTGAAAGGAGGAATTCATTGCCTTAACACTTAAAGAACCCTAAAGTGAACTTTTGTTTTCTTCTCAACAATTCAATCACCAAAAACTAAAAATCACAGTTACGCTCTTTAAAGTTAATCAAATGCTAAAAATCTACAATTGATATGACACTTACCAACGAATCCTCCTAGGATGTAACTAGATTTGTAGTTCTACGTTAACTAATGCCTTCTTTTTACAGTACCAATGAAATCACACTTAAAGCTATGATTTTCAAACAAAACCCAATAAAATCTTGTAGGACTTTCGATTTTACCCTTAAAATCTGCATGGTTTGTTGCTAGGGAGTCTAAAGTTCCTATCAAAGAGAGGAAACCTTAGATAAGAATGAGTATGAGGCTAGAGTTTTACTACTTATAAGGCTTTTTAAAGAGTGATGGCTTTTTAAAAAATTCCTTCACTTATTAATTAACTAAAGTCTAATATGTCCCTTGCTTAATGTTTTAGCCTCTATTTATTTTATACCTTTATTTTTTTGGGGTATTATACTATTTATTAGATTTTTTATCTTGTGTATGACTAATTTAAGATTAGGTTACAACTTAGGAAAAACCAATGTCCTAAAATTATAGAATGGCATGCAAATTTTTAGATACAATAAGATAAAAATACATACCAGTAATAATGTCATTGTCAATAAAATGAATCACTTAATATATAGATGATCTTGGTTTGAATGAAAAAAATTATGGTATATTATAAAAACACTCCTTTATGTTGACATCATGTAAAATAAACCTCTCTAAGGTGCTTTTGAACTTCAACATAACTATTTTGCCCTTACTTTTATGTATGTTTTTATTAATTTAGTCTTTCTTTTGCTATTTTATCCTAAGACGAAATATTATAGGGTCTAAAAGCCCATTGGTTTAAAGCTTTTAAGGTACTAAACATTCATTTTAAAGATAAAAGAGTCTAAGCCCACATAATTAGGCATAAGCGAACATATTTACAAATACAAAATGAAAAAAAAAAAATTATTTAATTATAACAATAACAACTTACGACATTGCGTGGGAATCAAACATTAGAGGGCTAACCATCCAAAACAAACATGAGCAAAAGTATATACAATTTACCAAAAATGGTTATATAATTATAACAACCATGGTAGTTATGAGTTTTACACCAAGTAGCATAATAATCAAGCTTTTCAAGTGGCTAGAGTTGCTATCATATAAAAACCCTAGCAATGTTTGAATACCAATTAAGTATAACAAGTTTATCGCACATAGATATCTCTAGAGAAAACAAATCCTTAGGCATTATTTATCACATTTGTGGTGTCATACCTTAGATCATAAGGACATTGATAGTTTATCATGTGCCATTATCGTCTAGAAAACACATACGATACTTGGAATTATATGCTCTGTAAATCTTCTTGTCCACAAGCTTTTTAAAATTATATTTATTGTCCAATTTCATAAAACAAAGGTCTAGAAAACACACACAATACTTAATTTATCTTTAAAAACTATAATTACTATCTATAATTACTATCTATAACATTTGAAAAGGAAGACATAAAGCTGTTTTTGAGGGAATGAACTTGAATCATGTTAAAGTAATAGCAGCAGCAAAGAAGGAATATTTAGAATATAAAGATGCTGTAGCATACAAGTATAATGGTTCAACAATTTTGATCGCATCTAAAGGAGAAGAAATCAATTGTTGTAGACCTATTGTTAATGATTACATAAAGCTAACTGTTGATGGTGCTTTGGATAGTTCTTCTAGTTATGGTGGAATTGGTCTAGTTACAAGCAATTCTAGTAGATATCTTCTATAAGCAACGACCTTATTAGTAAATGGAGGGTATATAGACTTTATTGAAGCCATGGTAGGTAAAGAATGTCTCTTAACAGTAAAGAGTAGGAGATGGAAGAATATTGATGCAAATGAAAAAGAACTGCAAGTCATGGACCAATTAGATCATTAGAAGATGAGAAAGAAGAAGTTAGAAGTTAGTCAACTTTATCCAGAAGTTATAGTCGAAATGCTTAAGAGTATACTTGGTCAAAAATATAAGAGGCTAGAAGCTTAAGCTTCTAATCCTTAGTTTTGATTCTTACAATTCTCATCAGTCAAGTTTAGGAGGCCAATACATCTTGCATATGGAGAATTACGAAGCTCTTAATATGTTAGTAAAGAATAGTTTAAGTCTACTTTACTAATACAAAAAATCTTTGTTGTTTAGGTAATTTCAGGAAGTTTGATTTGCTAGAGAAGATTACTTTTCCTAGTTTAGAAACTTTGTCTTATCTTTTTTTTTCCCCCCTTATTTTATAGGATATAGATTTATTCACTTTACTTATTTATCTTAGGAATGTTTAAGTCTACTTTACTAAGACAAAAAATCTTTGTTGTCTAGGTAATTTTAGGAAATCCAAGTTGCTGGAGAAGATTACTTTTGCTAGTTTAGAAACTTTGTCTTATCTTTTTTTTTCCCCCTTATTCTATAGGATATGGATTTATTCACTTTACTTATTTTATCTTTGGAATATGGGATTATAAATACCCTATAATCATTTGTATTTTGATTCTTTTGCAATAATACACATTTATTTCCATAATATTTGTGTATATCATGCTATTCATTATGTCCAATATCATTGTTGAGATGAGTAGTAAGAAAGTATTTGACATGTTTTTAGCTAAAAATGCCTTGGCATGGAATATCAGGATTTTGGTTGAGTACATTTTTCATTTAAGAACAATTTTGATTCTTGTCTTTATTCTTTTGTTATGCACAATGCTAATATGTCTACCTGCTAGGTTACCACCCAAGGCAAGATAAGGATATGCTGCAGCTTTAGGGTCTCCAAACCCCTATCGCATTTGGCTTGCTTGTTATTTGTTGATTGGGACAATCGACCCCTGAATACTATTGTGTAGCTAGCTCTTCCAATAATGCATTCTTTATTGCACCCCTAAAAAAAAAAAAAAAAAAAAAAAAAAAAATGATGCTAAGGCAAGGTTAGTTTCTTTAGCCTCTCACTAAGCTAAAAACTGTATGCAGATATTTAGATACGGTTATGCATGTATTTATTATAAATATTTTGCACATATGTACAGTCTGGAACATGTAAACTTCATTAAGCATTCACTTCCCTATAAAGTTTATATTAAAGGTTTAGCTAGCATTAAGAGACTAGCTGTACCTCATATGGGATTAACCCGTCCACACTCACTTATTAATGTAGGTTGGATTTCACCATAAGACCGACTCACCCACTATTAATATAACTAAAGTGATAACATGATCTCATACTTATGTCATTAACTAGAGCCTCGATGGCTTCGTTCATGATTAATTAGTCACGTATCATGTCCTTAATATTACTTCTATAGTTGAGAGAGAGTCCAACGGTAGTTTCTTTCGTGTGTTTTCGTTAAGATAGAACACTTGTAGATACATCTCAAGTTTGCAATCATTTGATAAACAATTTTTATGCATTATAGAACAGATTGTTAGTTATGAGTTTCAGGATCGTGTTTGAAGTACTTTTGGAGCAAATGGAAGTCCAATAGTTAGTTAAAGGTGCTAGCAAACCAAACGTTAAGTTGGAACTTTGATTGGATAAAATTGTAGCAGAAATTTGGCACAAAAATGATATAGACAAAAATGGGAAACGGTTGTTTTCCCATGTCTTATGAATAATCAAGTATAATCCATGTCATGTGGGAAATGGGACTTCATTTGTAGCACGTGTGAAAGTGCTAAGGACGAAAAGTGGTCGAACAGGAGGGAAAAGCTTCATCATCACTTTGTTCGAAGGACATGATATAAGCTCCAAATGAAGGGGTCTTTATGCAGATTTTTTCAAAATGATTCCCTGCGGAATAGTTGCAGCTTTTTCTCAAATTAATGTATCATTTCTAATTCATGATTGATGATTTAGATGAGTTTGTAATTGACCTACTCCTAATTTAATGACAAAAATCAATTATTCAAGGATCATGGTTCTAAGCTTTTTTTTAGGAGTCATTTTTACATTGAAATGTTTGAGATTTAATTCATGCATGATATAGTCACAAGTTTCAAAAACTCTCTTATTAACAAAAATTCCTACAAACTTAAATGATAACACCCTTTATATCCCAAGTGTGGTTAAGAAAGTTGGAAAATCATTATCTAAATTGTAGACTTAATTGTATCTTAAGAGGATTCTGCATTTGCTATTGCCTTAATGATTTTTGTATGAAACACATGAAATTCTCTAAAGAGAGTGCTATGACATGCCTTTAAACTCTTAGTCTTATATTCAATTTGTTCTTTCTAAGCCAAATTATCCTAACATACATATTTATTTAAATATTTGATATGCAATTATGTGTCGTTTTTCTATTAATTAACTTGTTATACATATTTGTATGTATATGTCATTTTTATCGCATAGAATGCGATTCGGTTGGTAATAAGAAATGATTTAATGGATAGTACATGCTCTATATTATTCACATGTGAAGATATTGATATATATGCTTAATACAAATTATGCTTGATAATTGATTTAAAAACTATTTATACTCTTAATATTCGTATTAATATATTATTAATATTTATATGTTACATATATATAACATATAGCTTGTAATACCTATTAAATATTTTTTCATTGGTAATTCAATACTAAAAGTATGTTGTATGCACAAGGAGTTGTCACACCCAGAGTATACCAGGGACTTTTGCAATGTATGCATTAGATTGAACTCATGCTTGAGCTTAATAAGTGCCAAAAAAATTTTTGACTAGTGGGATAGTTGCTATGACTATATACTAGTCAGTATGGACTGCTGGAAAAGGTAGAGGCATCATCTCTCACAATTGAAACATAACACAAAATATCATTGTCTAGAATCTATATAGGTGATTGGTGAAGTAGTCTTCTCATGGAAATGATGGCGTTGATGGAAATGGAATGTCAGACACTTATTTTATTTTATTTTCTCATACAGCTCAAGAGGGTTGGCGCCAATTAAAGCATAGAAACTCTAGGACCCACAACTCATTGGTTTGCTTTGCACCAAGAAGAATCTCTTGAAGAGAACCCAACACTAAGTTTATATGTAGCAAGCCCTGACAGTTCCAAATCGTTTAATTCTCTAGGCTTTTCCAGAGTACATAATTATGCTCCTTTTGACCCATATTAAAGGGTTTAGAAAATTGGATGGTAGCAAGGAGGCACAAAATTTTTTTAATGTCATGGACGAGTGAGTGGATAGTATCTATAACAATTGCACATATACAACAAAAGAGCAGATGCTCTACTCTTTAGCCTTCACCATTTTTATTCGAAACATCATAGGATATGTTTGATCCGTGGAAACAATTTTATAGGATCTTTTTCCGATGTTTACTAATATAATAAAAAATTTTGAATAATCAAATATTAAACACAATAATCTCAAAATAATGTGGTCACTAATGACGCCTATGTGAAGATAGAAATAAGGGAGGTCATTGTGGCCTAAGATGGTGATTAAATATCATAAAAATATCTGCTGAAGAATGGAGAAAATAATTCCAAACTTAAAAAGCAAAAGTTACCGTCCTCAGTCTTGTTGGTATCTTCCGTCATTGTTAACCCTCACGTAGCAAGGTTGGCTGCTATGGTGGTCTCCCACTATTGCTGACTATTGAAAACCAATACTACTTATGATCTCATGATCTCATGAGATTATCAAATAATTGCAAAATTTTTATTATAATAAAATATCAAAAAATTCCTTGAGAAAAAAAAAAAAAGAAAAATTCGTAAAAATAGGCACACCCTTACAGATAGAGGAAAGCTCCATGTGATGGTTTAAATGATTTAGCGCTTGACCGCGTCTAATGATCCATTTTGCTTGTTTATGTATAGTGGATAATTGCTTCGATTCTTGACTTAATATGTAGTAATATATAGATGAGAGTACTAGCTAAAAATCCAAAACCAATATAATTACTTTCCTTAGGCTGACATGCGGACAATTCCTATTCATAGATTTGTATGAACAATAGGACAAAATATCCTTATTAAAACCTTATACGGATTATTAAGCGTGGCCTAAAAAGTAAAGAGAAGCATAAGTATTACTTGCAGGAAATCTAACCCAGAGTGCCTTTTTGTCAGAAATGCATGAAATTGTATTCTGTTTTCAAATTTGTTCTCTCTTCTTTAACTATAATTACAACTGTTGGAGAAAGAGAATTAAACATAGTCTATCCTATATAAACTATAAACTAATATTCATATCAATCAATGTGCTACTAAGTTATACGTGCCCTGATAAAACCTAAAAAAATTGTTAATCAAACCTGATGAATGTTCTACTGTATTATACATAGTGACTTATTCCTTTCATATGAAAAATGATCTGAAAATGAATATTGAATAAAGCAAAACAAAGATTGGTCCGCTTTGTTTGGATGTCGGTTCATTGGAAATATACAAATCAACTGGCTAATAAGCTAAGTTAAATTATGTTCACTTTTTGAATAATTACAGAAAACAATTTATGTCAATTAAAAATATAAATTACATTAACCTCTCTAAAGTTTAGTGGAAGACAACCAATATTTGCAACTTACTTATCCGTCATAGTCGGTAAGAACTTGTCCAAACTTAGGGTTTCCACCCCCACCTTCCTTTTATAGAATTTGTAAGCATTTTATAAGCAGTTTAAGAGATTATGGGAAAGAGGCTTGGTTGCCATATCAACCATCTAAACTTCCCACCCTCTCCACTTTCGAATGTGCTTGATGGGCCAAGTTTGAGCTTGGAAGCCTAGAGCCAAAATAGACCAGCAACAAAGAGTATACTATTAAGTGCAGTACACGTGAAATATTTATAATTAATTCATTTAATTTTAGTTAAGGACTATTAAATCTTACTCTAGAATATTAAAATTTCCATTCTATTGTCATCTTAACACATGATATTTTTGTAGTCCCGAAAGTTTATACATATAGAAGTAAAATTCAACCATTAAAATATCCCCGATATTCCTTTCACAGTGCAATGCCCACTCAGAATCCTACAGCAAAATTCCCCGACTACACTTGGATTCTCCCTTATTTGGTTGTAAAAGTAAAGTGGAATGGTAAATAAGAATCCGTGTGCACTGCTCCAAACCCAAATTCCTTTTATTTAGTTACTGACAATACCCTACTATCGCTTCCATTGTACAAAAAGAAGCATTAACATATGCCCACGAAGTCTGGAGAATCTCTTTTCTCTCTCTCTTTTATTTTGTTTTTCTTCCCCAATTATTACCGTTTTACAATTATTAGAGAAGGAGGAAACGACGAAAAAAGATTCAATCATATCGATATATCATATGTTTCGACGAATCGTATACAAATATTAATAATAGAGTATACTTCAAAAAATAAAAAATAAAAAACAGTTTTTTATAGTTTCATTTATAAAATTTTATCCATATTTATATATCATTAATTTATTCATGTGATATATTAGCATTATTAAAATTTTTTTCAAAATCAAATTGATCTATTTTGGTTAGAAGACTGATGGCAGTCTCCTTTTTCTTTTGTTTCGTAACATATGATAACAACAAAATACAAAATTTAGTAAATTAATTTTTGGACAAAATTTTTCTTTAGAATTACATATATAGATGTGTGGTTCGAAAAGATTTTGCATTACCTCACCTCTTTTGTTAGATGTTGACGTACTAATAGTTGTTAAAATCGTGATTTTATCTATATGATGTTACAAGTTTATGATTTTAGAAATCCATTCTATCAAGTTAACTTATGTATAAACTCTTTTTCATATAGAAATTTTCGTTTTTAATTGAGTTTATATATAAATTTAGTATAAATTTACGTTTTTAACCAAATTTATTAATTCTACATATCTAAATTGAATGAACTAAAAAATAAAAAAATATAACTAAGCTTTTTATAAGCTATCGACTATTAGGATATCACATCATTTTTCCTATCTTATTTTATTTTATTTTTTCTCTTTTTCTCTCTCTTAATCTCTTAGTTTATGTTCATATCTTTCAACTAGGTTTTAGCTCTAATAGTTGAGATTACAAGAAAAACTATATAATTTAGTTTATACCATTGATACTTTGAAATGACTTGAAATATTTGATTCTCTTTAGTTCATTGTGTTTTTTTTTTTCTCAAAAGAAAATAATGAAAAAAATTTAGTTTTAACTTTAGTTGTTCTTCTTCCGTACATGTTTAATTATATAATATTAAGAATTTTTTATGAAAATAGAACTTAATTTCCTTATTTTTTTATTTCTATCATGTATTTTAAGTTTTGAATAATTACTATAAGTATCTTTATAGTTTTTTAAAATTATTTTATATAATTTATAAAAACTTACGTTTTTACATTTCAATTTTACGTTTTGATTCAATTAATTCTACATAGAATTATTAAATTGACAACCTTGGACGTACCAAATTTGAATCTTTTCCTCATGCCATTTCAGCATACACATGCAGCTGTGTAGTTGCTTAGCATTAGTACATGATGATAGCGTAACGTGACAAGTATGACGGGCATTCTTATGAAATTTTCTTTCCCGGATTTATTAGCCCATTATTTTTAGGAAGATTTTGCAAATTTAGTCTTAAAGCATATAACATATGAACTATTTGGTTCATATTAGAATCTTTTTTTTTTTATTTTAATTGTGTTAAATAGACCTGATCGAATTGTTACAATATTGTGTTTGTCGAGCCATCTAAGCATATATCTACTTAACTTCGAAAATCAATGAGCAAAGGCGACTATGCGATGACTAACACGGCAAACGATGACGATCAATAAGAATTCTCCAAAAGTTAATACTTGTACACAAATTGTATTTAACTCCAAATGTTAAATACAACATTCGAATACTTACCATCAAGAAATGCTAAGAGGATTGATACATATAAAATATAACTACATATGGAATGGTAGGGGTAATCATAAAATCACCGTGGAAAATGCTAAAAGTAATGATAAAGTTACTAGGAACTAGCTTAAGTGGTTTGAAAATAATTTCATAATAGTCTGTAAATCCACCTAAATGAGTTGTACTTTTATTTGTTCTTAGTACAGTGATCGACAACATAGGATTTGATAAATAAAGAATTTACACTCCCAAGTTTCTATTAAAAATAAGATTTTGTAAAGTAATTTTATAACCAAAGGAATTTTTTCTAAATCCATTTTAGTGCCAATGGCATGCTTGTCTTTTCCCCTTGTTTAAACTCCTTATTGACCCATCATTATATCATTTTTCTCTCAAATGTAGCTTCTTTGCTCAGTTTCGATTGCTTGACCCAATAATGGCCCTTAATGAGTTTGTGTTGTGCTTAAGTTTGTGACATGGCTTACTATATCCCTTAACTCCCCCTTTTCCTTCTCTTTCTCTCTCACTCTCCATTCTCTATTTGGTTAGTTTTCACTCATTCCTCCCAACTCAACACTCGAAATCAAGGTAATATTTTCTCAGAGTTTTTTCAAGATTTTGTGGTTCTTGCTATTTATTCAAATGGGGTTTGGGGAAAAATAGAAGTTACTCACAATTTTGTTGGAGAGTACTCTTGACATTGATTGAAGAAAAAGCTTCCGAAGTAAGTTAGGGGTTTTTGTCAATGTCTTTTGTATGTCTCTCATGAGAAGGGTTTAAAGACTCTTTCTTAGGGTTTAAATTCGAAGATTTTGTTAGGTCTTTCATTTGAATTGTCCTGCAATGATCTTGCAAGTAAATGTTTGTTTCAGTCTCAAAGTTTTATTCTTATGGTTTTAAGTGAGAAGTTGAAATGAGGAGCCAAGTATAATTGTATTTTTTGAAATTAAGGGTTGAAGTCATGGAGTGAGTGTTAGATTGATGTGTTTTATGGTTAAGGAAGTGATTGGAAATCCATTTGTTGTTAGAAGAGAAAAGACAATTTGAGTTTAGCAAAAGGGATGAGATACACAAGCACTATACACTTGTGTATTTGTAGCTCATGTTGGGTCTTTTAGATTTATTAGCTCATCATTTTTAGATGGATTTTACAAATTTAAAGGCTTAAAACATATGATCTATGAACAATTGTTCATATTAGATTTTTTTAATTTTAATTGTATTAATAGGCCTAGTCGAGTTGTTACAATATTGTTTGTCATGCTATCTTAGCATATGAAAATCAAGGAGTAAACATAAGAGGATTGACACATAAAAAGGTGACTACATATGGAATGATAGGGGTTATCATGAAATCAATGTAATAAACGTTAAAGGTAATGGCAAAGCTACTAGGAGCTAGCTTAAATTATTTGTAGTATTCTCTATATCCACCAAATACAGTTTTCAACAATATAGGATTTGATGAATGAAGAATCAAATCAATGAAATTGAATTTTAGGAGAAAGAAAAAAAAATAATGCAATAAGAATCAAAGGATTTATGATGTAGTTGTTAAGTAAAATAAATAAGTCAAAGTAGTAAGTACACATTTATATGCTTTTTGTAACAATTAGCTAATTAAACTTATTATTAAAACTAAGATTGTTAAACTCGTGATTCTACTAAGGATCAATACATATTGGATAAGTGAAACCATATGGAACTATAAGCTTGTGAAATTGTTTAAAAGTAAGATTGTTTAACAACTATGGTTAAGAGTTTAGCTCCTATATGTATTATATGCATTGAAAGTTGTAAAATATGAAATCAAGTCAAAATTTAATGCTTTGTGTGATTTGCAACTTACACCAGTCAACTAAGGCCAAAATCTGGTCGACTAGAATTTATCAAGGCACCATGTAATCAACTAATAGGAGATAGCCAATCACTACCAACCGTTGCTAACCTTATAGCGATTGAGTAGGTTATTTGATACAATATATTTTGTTTCTTTTATTGTTTAATGTAAATGTATTACACCCTTGGTTTATGTGTGGTCTACAAATGGACTTATAGTTTATATGAAGAAAATAGTCCATTCTTGTACCATAAATGTTTTTCTTTTCTCATATAGTGAATTTGCTTCTCAACTCTCATAATTTTCCTCCCTAAGTTAATCTAATGTTTACCATATAAATAATTTTGTTATTTATTTCCTTCTTACACAACACTTTTAAGTGTCATCTATTATTAGCTTACTTGTCCTATAACAATTTGTCTATTCAATGCTTCTACCTTAGCATGGAACCATATCTATATATAACCTTTAAAATTTGATCTTCAATATACTTCTTTTTACACGTTCCCCTCAATTCTTGACTATATGATGAGTACTAAAAGTTTACTTAATAGAAAGCAAAGTTGGCTTAGTTGAAGCAATTTAGTGAATAGATCTATCAACTAGAAATTTTACTAATGAGAGAAGGAAGAATGATCTTGTTTGCAACTTTCTTTCTATAACACTATTTTTCTTTTATCGTCTAAGTATTTAGTTTACCGACGCATGACCAATGAGGGGAACTTAAGTTCAATCTACACAATTAAATTTTTTTAATAATATGCGAAGCCACATTATTTCAACACATTGTCAAGCTAAAAATTCAGTTTCCCTTTTTTCTTAACCTAACTTATACTAATCCCAATCCATCTAATATAAATCTCTCTATCAGATTTGGAAAAACTTGATTTAAAAAAATATATATTTAAAACATGGAGTCATCAACTGATTAAGTTTGGAAAAGAGTGAAATTAAAGCTTATGGTGGATAGGCATCAATTTAGACCACTGGTTCATGGGTTTTTCTAAAAAAAAAAAAAGAGGAAAGATTTTACACAAGAAGGAAAATAGAGAAAACGGGATCGAAGGCTAACATATTAAAACCTAATAAAGTTGTCATAAAAGATCAATAAATAAATAAGTGAACCTTTAATTCTTTTAATCCTTTTCAAAATTAAAAAAAAAGGCTTAATGAGGAAATATTAATTTTTTTTCTTATTTTTTAAGACTGCTTAAAGTACTTGTGTACTTACTAGCCAAGATCAAGTCTACATAGTTCTAAGTTATTTTATAAAAATTTTAATGGGTTAGTCAATTTTAGTTGTAAAATTTTTCACTTTAAATATTTACATTTTAATTCAATTGTAAAAAAAATCTTGTTTTCCAATTTTAAATAAAACCTAGAAATCTCTAACTTTGAAAAAAAATTAGTTAGAATTTTTATTATTTAAAATATTTTTTCTAAGGTGACAAAACATTTTTTTATGAAATTCCTCTTTTTATTTTGAAAAGAAAATTTTTAGCAAAATATTTACTTTACAATATACAATTATCTCGAATCACATGTTAATAAAACATTAGTAGTATATCATGTACATATTTTATCCTATCCTAAGTGATAGTTACATGTCTTATAATATTGTAGTATACTTATCACATTAAGAATTATATATTACATGTTGCACATAATAAATAAGAGGATCTTAATATTATAATTTATAAAAGAGGCACAATTCATAACATTTATTGATTTACAAAAATATCAATTACCAAATTGAATTTCATGTACATGTCATACACTAAAATTAAATCATTATATTAATCACATTATTATTTTACAAATTGTACCATGTTACATCATTCATTATGAATTTTTGTTACACGAACATATTATTATAAGTGCTAATGTTGCCATACATCATCAAGATCTTTTTCATCATTTCATTAGATCTCATAAGTAATTTATTACATCACAACATATCAACATATCAATTTAATCATACTATAGAGTTAGTTCAATATTCTATGTTACAAAAATTTTTAAATTCAATTGGTTAATCAACTCATACTTACAAGCCATCATCAAATTATTTAATAAATCAAGTAATAGCCTAATGATTTATTTTTTACAACAAGTCTTGCATCAACTAATTAATTTTAATATGCACCTACAAAATTTTTTTACAAACCATATATTGAACCATTGAATTTACTATGAACAAGAGTCAAACAATTTTACAAACTATGCATTAGCTAACATGGACAAATAAGAATTAAACAAATTATTTTACAAATCATCCATCAAATAATTAATTTCAACATGAACAAATAAGATTATAGGAATGATTTTTCCATGTTATACATTAAAGTGAACATTAAACAAACAATTTTATCAACAAACATACAAGCACGTTCAAGGATTAAAGGACCTACCTCATGTAGCAATGAATCAATAGTCAATTCAAATGGTTTTTAGGTGGCTTTCGATGAAGTAATGATGGTTCCTAACTTCCAATTTTCTAAACTTTAAAACCCCCTCACCAATTTTAGAAAATTTTGTGCTTCATACCGCCAATTTTTCTAAAGAAACCAAAGTTTCTAGCAAAACCCTAAACTGATTCCTAAAGTGAGAATATAAAGAAGTCTCTCAATCTAATCAATAATTTTTGCAATTCTTTCCTTTGATTCTCGTGAAGGTAGGCATTTTCCTTGGCTACCTATTTATGGATGACCTCTCTTAGAAGGTTGCCCCATTATACCCTAAATTGTTAGGAGGATTGTTAAGGGGGGTCAAGTGTACTACCTCCTGACCCTTCTTTATTTATTGAAATGAGTAGTAAAGGGTTCTATTTATAGTGCTGAATTATGCTTGGTGGTCAAAAAATTTTCCTTTTAGGTGGGAAGATTAAATCTTTTTGTATCTTGAATATTCAATTTGTTTTTTTTTTTCTTTTTTTAACTCGATGTTGGTATACTTTAGATATAATTCTTATCAATTAAATAGCTAAAATTAATCTTCCATGTCTTGTTAGTAATTCTAGATGTTAATCATGTGATGAGCTTGCTTTAAAAGATTCAATTTTCCAATTTTCCAAAGGTGTGCAAATCTTATTTATTAAAAGACTACCTTTTTATTATTTTTTATTGTGGTGTTTTTCCTTTATTATTTTTTGAGATTTCTTAACCAAAATATTATTGCCTTTTCAATTCCATATGGTTTCATGACTTTAGATGTACAAAAATATGTTGAAATTGGGTAGAAAAATATGAGTGTAATATGGTGAAAATTGTCATTTTTATTTTAAAGCTTTTGCTTGACAATCAAGGAAGAAGAGAGAGAAAGGGAGGGTCAAAATTTGACCTAGAACAAAATGAGTGATGTTATGTGCCACCTTGTCAATTGCTATGTGGCGCCATGTACTAACTAATGGATGGTGCCACGCAACACCACAATGGGTGACACATGTTACCTTCATTTCTTTTTTCTTTTTTCCTTTTCATTTTCCTCATTGATGCTAATACTCACTCTTTCTTCTTGTTTCTTTTTAAACACTCCTTAAATGAAACTTAATTAATTCCTCGAGTTTCAAAATTATATCTTCCTCTCTAACTTATTATGAAGCCTAATAAAAATAAATACAAAATAATTTAAAAAATTATCTAATTTGATCAAATTAGGATCCCAATTTTTACCTATATTTAATTTTTATTAAGAACTTCAAATGGCTATAAAATACTTATTTTAATTATGATTGGTCATGATCTTTTCAAAATGTGTATTTTCAAAATATTTCACAAAGATCTTGCCTAACTCGGGTTAGAAAATTGATTTTCAATAGATGTGGTTTTTTGTTTGGGTTTCCTAATTTAGTTAAATCGCATATACTTATTTTAACTCCATAAGCTGTTTTGGATCCCAAAAAAATTATTTCTACCCTAAATTGACTCAAATGGATCATCGCATCATGCTTTTATGGTTTTTTCTTTTAATTTTTTTATTTTTTGGGTTGTTTGGATTTTACCTTTTTTTTTTTCTTCTTATTCAATTTTTTTTTAATTTGTTCAATTTTTTTTCCTAATGTTTATTTATTTATTTTTGTTTTAGCCTATTCTTAATTATTCCATTTCTTTTTTCTTTTTTGAAAATTTTTCATATACTAGCATTTTTTCTAAAATCAAGGTATTGGACCAAAGATGAAATTAGGACGAGCAAAAATAAGATATCTTCACATATGTCATAGCAATAGCATGAAACCACGTTTCAATGGATTTGTTAGAGGCCATAGTCTGTTTCTTCAATTTCTAACTCATAAGAACATTACTAATGAAGTACACAAATCAATATCTAAGCACCATGTGTCTAACAACATGACCAATCACTATCAATAAGCACTTGTATAGATATACTAGAATACCTTGGAAAGATTATTCCTCGATTTGGGATTCTTCAAAATATTGAAGAGTCAAAATGTAGTAAAAGAAGAAGGTACAATGAATACACATAATAGTATGATAGTAATACCTTTTATGACTATAGGATAACGATGACATTGTACGTTGATTCGTCGATGCATATGTCAATGCAAAAATTATATTAACACTATACAATAAGTATACATGGTTTGAATTTGCTTGGAAAAATTTTTAGGATAAATATATTAGAAAATTGCATATCAAAAAATCAATATTTGGAGTCAAGTTCAAATAGAGTATGAAACATTTTAATTGTTTAAATAGAGAATGAAACTTTTTAATGATTAAAATAAGAGAGTGAATATCATATAAAATGGTACAAATATAAGATAACAATAAGATTTAAGTGTAATGACCTCATCTATTAGTGATGCGACATGTTAAAGACACAAAAATGTTCCTACTCTAGTGTGAAAATTTTGTCCTCTATTTCAACATAATACCATCCTCTATTTACATTACTCTAACAACATTCATTCTTGATTTGCACCATCCTCTATTTAAAATGTTAGAAAATTTTATCAACTAGTTGAACTTGACCTAAAAAATTGATTCGTTAGTATATAATTTTTCTTATATATATTAGTAGTCCATTATATTTGTAGAAAAAGTCAATTATATCTTCTATATTTTGATTAGGACATTTTAAATGCTTAATGTTTATGCCAAAATTTAATGTAGTCTTTCAAGTTTTCAATGTATCATCTATGTCCTCTATATTTATATTTGCACTTGGTATAATGTTGCCATGTGCATATGACATGTGTAAAGTAATGACATGAAAATAACATATGAAATGAATGATTGGGAACGAGTGACTAAGAGGAGAAATAAACAATCTTAAGATGCTCAAATATGCCAATGATGGGTGTTAGAAAAAAAAAATATATATATATATATACACACACACGCACACACACACACACAAATGATAGATAAGGGATTCTAAAACCTTAACTTTGCAGTTCATAGCAATTGAGCATGTTCTTTGTCAGAAGGTTGTTCAATCATTGAGAGCAAAGCTTCAATAGTAGAATAGTTCTCAAATGAGGAGTTATTGCTAAGTATGTATAAACTCTTAGGCTCAATGACATTTATCAGGTTATTTTAATAGTTTATAGATGAGGTGAAGTATACTTACTTAGAATTATATCTTGATGAGCTTGTTATGAGTTTAAAGCCAGTACCCTTCCTTATTAAGTGCATGAATCTAAGAGAAATTAGGGTGATTGACTTATAGATCAATTCATGTTTTGAGTCCATAATGTCAAAACTCTCTACACCATTCCAAGATATAGATTACACTCTCTAAATCTTATTGCTAGCCTAAGGCATCAAGAAATTAATACTAGACTTTAGTTCAAAATTTTCATATATCCAATTCAACCTTCCACAAGTTCCATATAAGTCATTTACATATATTCATACATAATATGGTCTCCTAGGCTTAGGCTATCCTCTTTAAGCCTTAGGTGAAGTTTGGGCATAAGCCCCTAAGTGAAAACAAACTTCCTTAAACCTTCAACTAAGCTCCTAAATACTCAAACCAACCTCTTTTGAAGCTAGCTCCTCATCAATAGTCCCTAAGAATAGCCGTTGCTCCCAGAACTCTTGGGTCATATACACCTTAATATAAGAGCACCCACATGCTTTACAACGGAAGCCCACATGGTCTTATTGAACGACATTGCATTAAATGCAATATAATGTTTAGGAAGCTTTTACTCAAATGTGTACATGGCCACATCATACAATACCCCCAAAACATTAAATGCAAGATGGTAGACATAGGGCACTAAACACAAACATTCCTCTACTATGTCAAAAAATCTTACCCACCTCGAGCCCCCCATCTTAGGTTGTTAACTAAAACTTAATGCACTAACTATAGATAATACAATCTCTTCCTCTTGGAGGAAAGCATTATCATCCATACATACTTGTTAACTATGTTTTTCTTATCTTCTTTACTAACTTAAACATCAAAGTAGCCCAGTTGGACAAACTCTTAGTTATTCTACTCACTTTTATTTATTTTATAGACCTCCCTAGCTACTCTCTAGCTTGTTAAGTCCATCTCATGCTAGCCCATCCAACCTCATAAACCTAATACACTATACTAGTAGAAACTAAGGCTAACAGGAAATACTAACAAAATGTCTTCGTTAGTGTAACAATGAACATATAAAGTGCTTAAGTGACGCATTAAACATATAGCACTGAATTGAATTTTAGTGTACGGTTAGGCTCTTAAAAACTCAATTAAACTATGGCAAACTTAGATTAGCTTTTAGTTAAAATATAGCAGATTTTCAAAGTACTTTTCACGATATTTTCGTAACCATTTTATAGGGACAAAAAGAGTTCCCAACGTAATTATAATTCAATGTTAAATAAATGGAAAATGCATCAATTGAAAAAAAAGGGGAAACCCTAGTTCTCTACTGAGACATATTCCTAATGTAGAAGCATATTCATATAAAATAATTCTTTTACATCATTTTCACCTTCCATTATTAGAGAGTACCCTCATGGAAGTCCATAGGTAAAGACCTCACATGCACTTTTAAGTTTAATGTTTACACAAAGATTCAACTCCTATTTGATTAGATAAATCAAAAGCTAGAGCTTAGCACTTTCCACTTTTAAAAGACCACATTATACTCTAAAATGTCTCATTTTCAGGCTATATTTCAACAACGAGAAGAAAATTTCTACCATTGATAGTGCCCTTAATGAATGAGAACTTTGACATAGTTGTGTTGTTGAGACCAAATGCAAACTAACCATATAATAATAGAATAAAGAGAGATGCCTACCTTATTCATAAAATTAACATATGTAATAAAGTTAATTAAAATGCTTATAAGTTAGAAGATGAAGGTTTTTTTTTTTTTTGACACCAAATAGATAATAAATGGACTAATAATGAATATTATATAAATGATAAATTTATTATTGTTAAAATCATGATTCTATCATTGCGATTCTACAACTTTAAGAGATTCTTCTAAATTAACTCGTGTATAAAATCATTTTCTTATAGAACTTTACTTTTTTAATTCATTTTACATATCAAACTCATAAAAACTTATGTTTTAACCAAGTTTCCCAATATTACATATATGAGTTGAATGACTAAAAATAAAAATAGGGTAACTAAACTTCTATTATCTCATTAATTACTAAGGCATTAAATCATCCTTATTCTATTTCAATTGTTTTCATCTTTCTCTCTCTCTCCCCTAGTCCTTTGGTCGATATTCATAGCTTTTATTCGAGTTTCAACTCTAATAGAAAAATTTATAAGAAAAATTATGTACTTAATTTTATACTATGAACAACTCAAAATGAGTTAAAACATTTAGTACTATTTAATTCATAGATTTTTTTCAAAAAAAAAATGGAAAAAAAATAATTTTGACTTTACTTATCCTTTTTCTATGAATGTTATATTATAGATCATTTTTTAAAAAAGATTTTAATTTCTTCATTTAATTATTTTCATAAAATATTTTAATTTTTTTTATAACTACTAAAATATATATCTATAGTTTTTTAAAATCTATTTTACATAAGTTGTAAAAACTTATATTTCTACGTTTTGATTTTAAGTTTTAATTTCATAACTTTCTAATGATTTTAGGTAGAATCACGAGTTTAACAACCTTAGATAAATTAGCTAGGGTTAATGAATGATGATGGCATAAATGCTCGAGGAAAAAGTAGTAAGCAAGACATGAATCTTTGTTGCTTGAAAAAGTAGATAATATATTTTGAAATATATAATTAGGGTACTAGATCATATGTGGACATAATGGCATCACTTATAATACCTCGCCTTCTAAGCATTTACTTAAAAAATTTCCTAAACTTTTGATACCTAAAAACAGTTTGTTACTACCAAGTCTGAGTTAAGGATAAGCCAGAAATTGTAATCCACCTATCATCCCACTTCAAATAACATTTGATTCCAAATCACTAATTATTCAATATAACAAACAACAGTAGGAGTTTTCACAAAAATGAGCTAAACTCAAAGTATCACAACTATACCACTCTTATATACACCAAAGTCTTCTTGAAGTATTGCTTATAAGGACTTGATCATATCTTACAACTAATAGCTGCTTCCAAGAACCCACCTCTTAGTAGAATTCAAAGTGTTTTTACCTCTATGATGCGAAGCTCTGTCTAACTCATCCTTTACCTATAGGTAAGACAACTCATCCTCTCGGCTTATTGTAAGATGAGTGAAAGTAGATAAACAAATACAATGCAAGCAGTATCATATCACAGCCACATAGTTGGTTACCTGTTTAATCACAATATTTTTTAGCCTAACCAAGCAATGCAAATTTAACAAGCACATGCTATGCAATAAGCACATGCCATGCTTAGCCACGTGGCATGCATCAATATCAATGTCTTAGCCCAACCTAGCAACTCATTTGATTGATTGACTTCAATCAGGCATATGTACATAAACCAAGGTCTAGGAACCTAGCAATGCAATAAGGTGTCGCTAAAACCCGACCTAACAATAACAACGTGAAGTGGTTAGAAAATCTAGCATTTAGCTTATAAATCTTGTGGGTTTTGAGCATAGTTGGAAGTTAGATAAGAGAAAGAGTCAATAGATAATCCTGATAACCCTATAGAAATATAAGAATCAAAACCTTAAATAAAACAACCTAACCTTAAATATTAAGTCAAAAACCCTAAATAAGAGGATAGAAAGCCCTAAAGTAAGTTTAACCCTAAAACCCTAATTATATGCTTAAAACCTTAGAAATCCTAACATGTAGGAAACCTTAAAGTGATTAAGAAGCCCTAAAAAATTCCTGAAAACCTTAAAGTATTGACAAAAACTAATTCAAGTAGTATAAATCATTCATTATGTATAAAACAAGTACTTTGATTTCCTAAAACCCTAAGAATTAAAAGTGTACACAAATCGATAACTATAGATGGACCAAAAATCGTAAGAAAACCCTAGGGGTACATGTAGAATATGGAAAATAAATAAATTAAAATAATAAAATGTAAAAAAAAAACTTAGAACTTCGCTAATTGCGTTTAATACGCTTAATTGTACTTAATCGAGCTTAATCACCCTAATTACACCCTAAACCTTAACCAATCTCTAGTATATCTTAATTAACAACAAGATAGTCACAATTAATGATAAAAGATAAGATGATTAGTTAGTTAGATTAAGGAAAATTATCCTTCAAGAGACAAGATTATGCCAAAAAGGGTAAAAAGCATATGAAAGTACATGGTACATGTGGAGACCATGTACTATGCACCCAAAACCCAAAAGCAATCCATTTTGTTACCCCATTCCCCCTCTATTCCATGCCGACCACCCTCATTCCCCTTACCCCATTTTCTTTCATTTCTATTCTCATTCATCTCACACAATCACTCTTGAAATCTCTCTCAAAAACCACTCCAAAATCTTACTTAATCACCACCATTCATCACCATTATAAGAACTACCATTGGCTACATTTCTGCCACCAACACACCACTAAATCACCACCTACCAAGTCATACACCACCTCAACATCCACCCTTAGTAGGTTGACACACACACATACACATACACACTTACACATACACATACACACACACACATAAAGTCATGATACACCTAGGAAGAAGGGAGGCTAATACACTC
This sequence comes from Lumnitzera littorea, assembly GCA_024138015.1. Lineage (NCBI taxonomy): Eukaryota > Viridiplantae > Streptophyta > Magnoliopsida > Myrtales > Combretaceae > Lumnitzera > Lumnitzera littorea. The sequence goes on from JAMXBB010000007.1 coordinate 78,162,513, forward strand.
AACTCCAGTAAGTTATCTAGTCGTATTTTCCTTAGTTTTTCCTTAAGGTTTATGCAAGTTCTTCACACTTTAAACAAACACACATACATGAACTAGGATATTCTAGAGTTTTTGAGTAATGTAATGTGGAATGAGTCAAGATAATGCACAAACTAAGCTTAGTAGCATCAACATGTAGTATAGTTAAGTAATTGTTAGGTTTTGGAAGTAAGTTAATAAGAAATGTCCAATAGCATTAATTTCTCAAGCTTGCCACCACCTTCGTGTTAAGATTCCAACTTGTTTTCATCATGTTAGGTAGAAAATTCAACTTGCTATAAGTAAAAATGTGATTTTGGTCGAAGAAATACACAGAAATTGATGATATACTAAAAGTGTAAGAGAAGCCCTAGGAACACCAACTTAGCTACCACTTATGAAAGGCCTAATAATTTGGAAATCTTTCTTTTTTAGCTTAATGGTTGATTATTTAATTTTAAGTTTGATTTAGGATATAATTAACTAAGTTAAGTAGGATAATAAGGGTTCAATGGCTTAAACTAGCTTAGTTAATGATTGTGGCTCTAAGAATAGTGTTAGAAGCTTCATTAAAGTAGAGAACCAAATCTAGAACTTTAGTTAAATTGGATCTAACTTAGAGTATAAAGTGGGCTTATGTCCAAAAAAATTAATGGAGTTGGCCTTAAGGCCTTAAAAGGAAGCCCAAAAAGACCTAAAAGAATTAAAATTCGAGCCCTAAAAAGATGTGACTAAATATGATACTCAAAATGAAAATCTTATTAATTAAAATATAAAAGGCTCATAGAAAACGCCCTCTATAGGTCCCTTAACTAACTAAGGCCCTAGATTAGTGAAAAGACCCCATTTAAGCTCATTAGAGTAATATAGAGGCCTAAATTAAAAGCTACTGATGTTGGGTAGAAAATTCATCTTAAAACACTTAAATAAAAGCCCAATAAGTCATATGTAAGGCTTAAAGCCCAAAACTAAGCCCAAACCCTTAGATAGTCAAACTAACCCATTAACTAACGAGTTTGATGGACCTAAATGGAGACCTTACAATTCTAAACACCTAAAAAGGACATCACCAAGTGAAAGAGCACTAAAAAACAATGAGAAAAAAAACTATAAGATTGTTAAAAATGAACTTTAAACGAAAAAGCTACCATCAAAATATGAAAATAGTAAAAACAGAAGTTTTAAGACAAGAAGAGCTAACTAGTTAAACTAAGATACAATACTTAAATACATAATTACAATTTTCAAGTGATGTAGACCTAAGGATTGACTCGATTGAGGATTATCGGGGCTACTAGATGCTATGGTTGAGTGAATATACCGACTCTTATCTTATTTTGTTTGTGCTTGTAGTGTAGAGCATCGATTAAATTATATATGTGAAATGATTATGCTTACAGTTGCGTTATTTGCATGTTCTTGGATTGATTGTATCTTCTAGTTAAGATACAATAATATATATGAACTAAGAATAGGTTATTGCATTAGTAAGTAAGGCCTTGGAGTATTTATCATATATATTTGGTTAGTCACTTGTGAACTAGAATAATAATTATCGACCTTAATAAGAATTGGTCATGCAGTGCACATTTATGTATTAAATGTAAGGGGCTTCAACACTATGTAAGGAAGTAGGAGATCACAAATGTTGGATCCATATTTATGTTAGTTATTGTTGTATCATACGACATACTCGTATGACATGTGCTTACCTCGACCTTTAGGATCTACTTGGCTTTGAGGACTACCACTCTCTACTTGAAGTTGATCCATGTTCATTGCTTGGAGTCTACCAAGAGAAGATGATATATGATTGGACGATAGATGTAGAGACCTAGGTCTCAACGTACCTAAATATTTTATCTAACCCAAGCAATGGTGGGTATGAAACTGTGCTTTACACTATTGTCAGTAGGCTATATATGATGTGTGCATTTCATATGCTTGCCTGCATTGCATATGCGTGTTAAAATAATTTGCTTGAAAATTGTTTGTTGGTAGGAGAGGAAGGTTACTCACTAACCAATTGTTGCTTACCACCTTATAGTTTATTGTTGAAGCACGAGTTATGCCTAAAGTCGAGCTAATGGATGTCTAAGATTAGTACACAAGCTTTAGGATGGTCAGTAGGAAGATGAGAGTACAAGTGGACATTTGTGATGTGTTTGGACTCTCTAGTATTATTTTATAATTTTCTTAAAGGTTTGTAGTTGCTTAGAGTACTAGTACTTTATCAGGTTTGTAAAACTTAATTAAAGGGAAACTAATTACCTCACTCTTCATGTTATCTAGTATCATATGGTGAACTTGTTAATTAATTGGTTTGATAATACTTTATGATAGTCTCTCCAATGGATGCTAGAGTTGTGATGATGCCTAATGTAGTACGACGAAGGTTCCTGACTAATAGTGGTGGCCTTGAATCTTCTTGTAGCATACAATGGTACCATCATAACCTAGCCGCCCCTTAGGTTGTAATAGTATTGAGGTGGTATCAAAGCATCAAGTTAAAAAGGAATAAAAACTGACCCTAGACATAATATGAAGTCAACTTAGTGAAGTAGAGAGGGGTAGAACTGAGTTAGGAGATATAAAATGATACTTATTATTCAATAGAATAACGAAACCGTAAAATTAAGAAATTTCAGTATTCTAGGGTAATTTCGAGACTCTTGTGGAGTAGTGGCTTGAGTTCCACATAGAGGAAGGAGAGACTCTCTTAGATTATCGTTGTTGCCTCTAACTGCTATGTGAAGACTTCACTCTGATTAGGGAGACTCATGACATAAGTATGGTGTTGCTTAGTAGAGGGGTAAACTAATGGATCAATGAAGGTTTAAACACAAGGAGTTTCTCATGGATCCCTAGTGCCCAATTTATACAAATATCAAGCTCATTCTTATACTTAAGCACAAGTCTTGGTTAACGGGACGTTCTAGACAACTACTAGAGTTAGCATTTTTGGTTAATGACAACTATCGACTGCTGGCATTAGTGTTCGGTGAGTGGAGATCAGTTGGAAATGGGGTTGCTTTTGCTAGAGACCATCTGGGTGATCATTCAGCCTTATTGGGGATTAACATTAATTAGATCATAGATGTTCTTTGGAAGGAGGTGGAGTTAGACTATAGGTTTCCACCATTGTCCAAAGATGAGGATAACTAGTTAGTGGAGTAGGTTCTCGAGACTCTAGTCCTAACTCTAATGAAGGTTAACCCTATTGGTAAGACTTACCTCAAGAGGAGGATCTATTAGAGCTTATGCCACTTGTTATACCAATTGTCCACATAGACCACCTGATGGAGCCAAAAGATAGTGAGGTAGAGATACTTGTAGATTGACTAGTGCTTAAGCCTCTACCACTTACAAAATAACATCTAGAGGAGGAGGATTAGTTGGAGTTAGATGAGCACTATGAGCCTTCTACATTTTCTAGTATGGATTCAAATGGAGACAATTTTGATGATTACAGTTTTACAGGATTTGATGATTTAGAGGATGAAAAGAGTGTTGGGGTTGGTTTGACTATCGACCCATTGATGTGGTAGTTAAATAGGCTATCATAGTTGAGGTCACCATGTTTTGGATGTACTTGTCATGAGCATATGTTTTGAGTTGTAGTATTGTGTTGTTAGGAACTTACTATGAAACTTCCGTATGTTTAAGTGTAGTATTGGTGGAGTTTCACTCTCTAGAAGTCACTACTTTTTCTAGTGTAACCTCATGATTGATTGAAATTAATAAAAAAGGATGCCTTGTTTTGTTTGGTGTATACATGCTTTGTATTATCTTATCTTATAGTTCAGATTGGAGGTTTCTTTGCTATGAGTTTACTTGAATTTTTTTTGGCATTAGGCATGGGAGGGGCTAGGGGAGACCACCATTAAGGTGTAATCCCTAAAGGATCATCCAAAGGATCTATTAATACAAGTTCCACAAAGGGACCACACAAAGGAGGTATTAGCTGAAGTACAAGAGATGTTGAGAGCTTTCCATGAGAGAGACAAGACACCTCTAGCTCATGTTCCACCTCCTGTACTAGTTAAGGAGGTGCTACCACCACCATCGCCTTTTGTTGCATGGGTGCATTTAATCCCTATAGTACCCTTAGATCCCAGTCCTTAGGGGTCTATGATGCTAGAGTTTATAAAGTGCACTAAGTATTTTGATGGGGTTAAAGGATGCCCTAAAGAAGCTTAAGATTAGCTCATGCAAATTAAGCATACTTTTGAGGCATTTAAAGTTCCACATCACTTGAAGATTACCTATGGTATCTATATGTTGAGGCTTCATGCCAAGACTTAATAGGAAGCCAAGAAGGGGACAATTAAAGGTCTAATCACATAAGAAGTGTTATGGAGAGAGTTCATATCTAATTATTTTCTAAAGACCTTGAGGTTGTAGTACAGTAATGCTTTTCTATCCATTTAGAAAGGAAACCGTACTTTGGATTAGTACGAGTCTAGATTTAACAGATTGCTCAATTTGCTGATGAAGAGTTTCAGGTTGGTGACAAGTTGAGGACCAAAGTGTTTATCAAAGATTTGGATTCTAAGACCAGGTGATGAGTGTGTAAGTTTCAACCTAAGGATTTTAGAGAAGCAATTGAGATGGCTAGGACTATTAAAAGTGCTAAGGATTTTGCAGACAAGAGTGAGAGGCATAAGGTGAACATATTTGGAAGGAGACCCTTTAAGGGACCTAGTCTTTCTAAGAAAGGGAAAATGATTATTTAGGTCCACAATCGACAGTTAAGGCCAATTGCTCTAGGTTCGGGTACAGTAAGAAGTTGGAAATGTAAGGCAACATATTACTCAAGAGAATGCCCTCAACTTCAGTACAGGTGTTTCCTTTGTGGAGATGGTAGTCATCATATAGCTAAGTGTCCTAAGAGAGCTAGTATGACCAATTTTGTGTGCAAATAGATAGAACACATCACCCTTAATTGTCCATAGAGAAGGATAGGGCCTCAAACTAGCTCATCCTACATAGTACTTCTAAGTTGCCTAACAACCTAAAGATAGATAAGTAGGCTATGACTAGTACATGTTAGAGTAGGGGCACCCATGCATGATAGAGTTTATAACCTGGAGGGCAAATGGGATTATGTAGAGAACGGTGATGATGAGATTGTTGTAGAGATTAAGGAGGGAGATGCTATTGATGTAGGACTTGTTATAGATTTAAATTTACTCTTTCTATTTGCTCCTTTATAGATTTGTAACACGCGATAGAGTATAAAAGACCATGAAAAGTGATTAAAGAACCAAAAGATACCCTTTACCTAAGAAGTTAAAAGATAAAAATTGTGAATTGGTTTAGGGAGTATCCATGTCTCTAGTATACTTGTATACACCTTGTTTGATAGGATAGTGACTTACTCTTTTATCACACCCAAGATTGTCAAGAAAGCTGGATTATAAGTGATGACTACAAAGTCTAGTATAGGGGTTAAGATGTTAAGATTTAAGGATCTAAAAATTTCTTTTACAACAAATTTTCTTTTTTTTTTTATTTCAAATAAAATTAAATCCCTAAAATGTTGGTAGATTTATGTGGTAAATTAAATTGATATGAATGAAGTTCTTTTACCTTATACGAATCTAAGTCGTGTTAGTGATGTGGATCTATAGGCACTATAAGCTCGTAAGCCCACTCTATGGTATCTACACTCAAACAAACATATTGAAATAAACTATAGTGTACTAGCATTAAAAACGAAAGCAGGAAACCCACACAATTTCTCACATTTCATACTCTATTTTTTATTTGTAGAGTTTCTCTATGGGTTTAATGTTGACAATACAACGTCGACATAATCCTAATAAAGAGATGTCTATATCTATATATATACTAACAAAAATATCTTCTAGAAGATATTATGAGATTTAGTAAGATGTTAAAGGATATTAATAATATAAAATACGTTATTTATTATTTTTCACCAAAAATAATAAACATAATTATTTATCATTCTTAAATCATTAAGAACAATAAATATTTTAATACTTCTTGTTAGGTTTAATCAAAATAAAGCCATTGCTTATTCTATTCGTTCTTTGTGTACAACCCTATAGGTACACTTAATATTGGTAGTAGACTTAAAAACTCCTTTTGGACCTATAAGATATAAGTAGCCTCTAGTAAGACATTATGTCTACCTAAATTAAGCAAAGGTCGGTGATCCGACTTTACCTAATCCATACCTTATGTCATAATCCTTTTGTCACATAATATCTAGATTGAACATAAGGCATAGATAATATCACCCTTATATTGCTCAATCCTTATCATTTCTTGATCTCTAAGTAGACTGATATAACAAATGACATTGATCGTACTAGTATGATCAATTCATTTAGATACAGTCATGCATTTTTCACTCTCACTCATTGAGGGGCTCAGAGATATCTATCTCATAATAAGACGAACAAATCCCATCTTAATCACTCATCTCCCTCTGCATGATTCATACTATGCCCAGTCACAACCTTTATGATTATTCAGTTAAAGATAATGTTTGATTAAGTTGAATCATAATGTTTCTTGATAGGAATCTACCCCTTGGACTAATCACTTGTAGCTAAGTTCGAGGACTCCAAGGACTCACACGAAAAATACTAGCTTGAAACCAAAGCTAAGATGGGGATCCTTATTCTGAACTAATCTCTGACCGACCTATCTATCAAATCCTCACATATGTTAGAGATGCTCTTACCTAGCAACAAAGTCTTATTCTAGAAGATAGCCCAAGATTAGCCAAGCTAAGCTAAGCCCCTCAACCGACCATAAGCATTTGACTCCAATTCAGCTAACTTCTTTACCAGACTAATTGGCTCTCAACCTAATCCAGATCAGGTTAGCCCCCTAACTACAATGCTTTTTTGCTTTTGCCTACTTTATATCATATTTCTAATATCCTGCCACCAAGCGACATGTGTCTCTTGAATACAACCCTCTAAAGTGATTCATTCTTTTCCATATTGAATATTCTTTGTTTTTTTTTTACACCTTTTAGTATGTTTTATATAATATAATTGTAGAATACCCTTTAGTTTTTCATACATGTAATGTAACCCTAGTGGATAGGTATATAAACCCCCTACTTTCTTGTATGCATACATGGACTAATTAATACAAAATTATTCACGCTGAGTAACCTTAGTGTTCTCATTATCATTCAGCTCTTATCTATTTCTTTTAGTAAAGAGTAGTAGCAAGTAACCCTTCAATTTACACTGGTGTATCATATCCGAGGGATTATAGGTCAAGTAAGATCGAATGGTGCATGATAAAGACATATTTTAGTGCATGAATTTAGTTGAATTATTATTGATTTTATAAAAATCATTAAGAAATGGTACTTAAGTATTTTCATCTGGATATTTTAGGTCTTAGAGGATTCAAAGTGGAAATATGGTTAATTTAGAAGAGTTTTATGTAAACGAATGAAGCCTAAATCTATCTACAGCGCTTTGGAATTGAAGGCAGTTAATGTACATTCAAGGTTGCTGTCTTGTAATTCTATGCTACCGACCTTCAATGAAAAAGATCCATTCGACAAACAACCCTAGTTTTCTCTATAAATAGACTTGTGATTGAAATTTTAGGGAGACTTTTTCATTTTCTTTAGAGTTAAAGACTCTTAGAAGCAGTTAGGGTTATTTTTGAAGAGTTTTTCTTTTGAAATTCGTTGATCGTTGAGAAAACTTTTCTTTTGCTGTAGCAATCATCCTTGGAGTTGCAATTGAAGTTTATTCATCATAATTACATAATTGGTGATCTCTATTCTATTTATAGCATAGAAATGCTATAAATAGATATCACCAAGAAGAGCATAAATAGAATAAAGATCACCAATTATGTAATTACATTAGAAATGCTTGTATAGCTATTAATCTATATAACGTAATCACAATTTGATTTACATAACTAGGGTGGATTTTATTTTTCGCACATTCTCAATTGATTGCATAATTTTAAATATTTTATCGTAATTTTCTTTTTGATAGTTTTAGGGTAATTAGAATTTAGTTAATTCACAATTCAATTTTGATTGCCTAAATATTGATAAAAACTATCATTAGGTTAGTAATTTCTTAGTCCTCAAAGGATTGACAACCTTACTCACTCTTTATTACTTGATTTCGACCTAGTATACTTACTGGAGTATTCGTGATTTAATTTTTTATATATAGTTTAGGTGGATCAGTGCATTATATCCATTCGATCTGCCTGAACTTTGTTAGCCTTTTTTCTCTGTTTGTTTTTTGTTTGCTTCATTATGGTACTTCTTTGTATGTCCGACTACAAAGGTGCATTAACTTTGCTGGTATTAGAGCACGATTTTTTGAGAGAGTGTGTGTAGTTACAGTAAAGTTTTAGTTCGCCTTATTGCTGGTGATTGCTATGTTCCTTTTATAGCTATTGCAGTATATGTGTATAAGTGTGGTTTCATTATTACTTTGTTTTTCATTACGAAAACAAAACAAGTTTGCTACTATTCTGTTCGAGTGATTATTAGGAATTAAAGTTGTTAATAAGTTATTAATCTATCCAAGAAGTATTGTACTATGTCAGATTCGAGTATTCAGGTTGTTATTGGTGATTAGAGTAGTGGTGCTTAACCTGGTCATGGTCATAACAGTAGTAACACCCTAGGGTTGGTTGATGACAAACTTGATAGATTGACCAACTTTGTTGAGAGTCTAGTCACAACAATACAAGTTAACAGATAATAACCCCATGGTGTACAACATCATAACTTATAAGAAAATGCCCTTGAGAGACACTATGGTTATTTGATTGACGTGTTACTTACAATGGGTATAAGAATACCTATGCCTCTATTAAGGATCATAGGAAGAATATATTGCAACTCATGACCCCATCCTAAGTAAATGAAACCCATAATCAGCTTACCCAAGCTAGTAAGAAGAATACCTTAGTGATGAGCCAAAGAAAGCTCCAAAACTACTGAAAAGCTAAAGAACTTATGTTCCTATTGATCAGAAGATTGTTGGAAATGAGAGATTTAGAGGATATCCCTAATGAAATTCAAATCTTGCTAAATGAGTTTTTCGATCTATCCCCTAAAGAATTGCCTAGAGGACTACCTCCAGTTTGAGGCATTGAGCACTGTATTGATCTGCAGCTAAGTGTCACCCTACTAAATCGACCAGTATATAAAATGAACCCTGAGCAGGCTACCGAGCTAAAAAGATAGGTGGATAAACTCATAGAGCAGGGATATGTAAGGGAAAGCATGAGCCCTTGTGCTGTACCAGCTCTACTTATCCTTAAGAAGGATGGAACATGTCACATGTACACTGACAGTTGAGTAATCAACCAAATTACTGTCAAGTATAAATACTCGATATAGAGGCTTGATGACGTATTAGATGAGCTTCATGGCGTCAAGATATTTTCAAAGATTAATTTGCAAAGTGGCTACCACTAAATTCGCATAAGGTAGGGCGATGAGTAGAAAACTGCCTTTAAGACTAGGCATGAACTCTATGAATGGTTGGTTATGCCGTTTGAACTTTTTAATACGCCGAGCACATTCATGAGGTTGATGAACTATGTAATGTGCCTTTTGATTGGAAGATGTGTGGTAGTGTACTTTGATAACATATTGGTATACATTGCCGACCTGAATGACTATGTTCAATATCTTCGCAAAGTATTTAACATTTTGCAAACTGAGAAATTGTATGGGAATGTGAAGAAGTATACGTTCTACTAGAAAAAAGGTGATTTTCTTAAGGTTTATAGTGTTAAGGGAAGGACTCTAGGAAGATGAGGAGAAGATCTAAGTTGTTCTTAAGTAGCTAACATCAAAGAATGTCACTGAGATTTGAAGCTTTCATGGCTTAACTTCTTTCTATAGGTGATTTATCAAAAACTTTAGTACCATAGCCACTCCCTTGATTGAGCTGACAAAGAAGAATGAAGAATTCAGGTGGAACGATCGAGCTGAGCAAAGTTTTAAGGAGATTAAGGAGAAGCTTACCCCGGTGCATGTCCTTTCACTACCAAATTTTAATAAACCCTTTGAATTGGAATGCAGTGCATTAGGGGTGGGAATTGGTGCTATCCTGATGTAGGAGTGACGACTCATTGCTACCATAGCGAGAAGCTTAGTGGTCTTATCCTAAACTATTCTATGTACAAGAGAGAGTTGTACTCTTTTTATCAAGCTCTTACTATTTGGCAACACTATTTATTGTCATGAGAGTTTGTTATTTATACGGAATATGAGTCCTTGAAGCATTTAAGGAGTCAGAACAAGCTTTCGAAAAAGCAAGCTAAGTGGTTGGAGTTTATGAAAGGGTTCTCGTACGTCATTTGTCACAAGAAGGGAAGCTCCACAACAGTAAACCTTGCTAATCACTATGTAGAAAAAATTATTAAGATTCTCACTCATTATTAAGTAGTACGCTCATGATCCTCATTTCGGTCCTATCTTAGAACAATGTAGGGATGGAATTGCTGTTAAGGGATATTATCTTAAGGAAGGTTGTTTGTTCAAGGATTGAAGGTTGTGCATACCAAACTATTCCATGCATGAGCTATTAATCAAGGAAGCTCATAATGGTGGATTATTAGGTCACTTTGGGGAGACTAAGACCGCTAATCTATTAAAGGAGAACTTTTACCAACCAGGTTTGTCTAAGGATGTCCATAAGGTAGTTAGTAGTTATAAAGTGTGCAAGCAAGCTAAGGGGAAGAGAGAACCTCATGGAGAATACATGTCGCTACCAACACCAACCTTACCTTGGGCCAACCTTGCATGGACTTTGTCCTGGGGTTGCCTTAGACATCTAAAAGGAAAGATTTTATCTTTGTTATAGTGGACCACTTCAGTAAGATAGTGCACTTCATTTTGTACCATTAGACTAATGATACTTTATATATTGTTGATTTGTTTTTACAAGAGGTTGTTTGACTACATAGGGCACCGAGGACTATTGTCTTAAAGTAGGACATGAAATTTTTGAGCTATTTTTGGAAGACTCTTTAGAGAAGAGTTGAAACTAAACTTGTATTCAGCTCTAGTGGCTACCCTCAAACTGATGGCCAAATTGAAGTGGTAAATGGAATGCTAAGCAATCTACTAATAGTTGTTGTAGGAAAGAACTTGAGGGATTAGGATCTATACCTACTAGTTGTAGAATTCACATACAGCCAAATTGTGCATAGCACTATTGAGAAGACCCCATTCGAGGTTATCTATGGCCTTAACCCCACTATTCCCCTAGATATGATTAGTGCCCCAATAGCTACTAAAGAGAGTCAATCCGGAGTTGATCAAGCCTAAGAATTACATGAGCTACACCAATCTGTAACCAGGAGGATTGCTAAATTCAATTAGAAATAGCAAGAAATTAGTAACTAAGGCCACCAAATTGTTTCTTTCTACGTAGGAGACTTGGTATAGATATACCTCGATTGAGAACAATTCTCACACTTGAGATAGAATAACCCATCTCCTCGAGCTAATGGTTCTTTTAAAGTCTTGAAGAAGATCAACCGCAATGCTTACCAGATCGAGTTGCCCGATGACTATTGTGTTTCTTCTATCTTCAATTTGTCCGATCTGATCCCTTACCAACCGGTAAAAGAAGACCCTACATGCACCCTAGAAGAAGAAGTAGAAACCAATTTAAATTTGAGGGCAAATCTTTTCGACCCCCAAGCAGATGATAGGAATCTACCCCCTAAACCAATCACTCATAGCCGAGTTAGAGGACTCCAAGAACTCGCATAAAGATTACTAGCTCAAAACCAAAGCCAAGATAAGGATCCCTATTTCGAACTGATCTCTTATCGACCTATCTATTAGATCCTCACATATGTCAGATATGCTTCAACCCAATAACGAAGTCACATTCTAAAAGACAGTCTAAGATTAGTTGAGTCGAGCTCCCCAACCGACCATAGGCATTTGACTCCAATTCAGTTAACTTCTTTACTAGACTGATTTGCTCTTGACTTGATCCTGATCAAGTCGGTCCCCTAACTACAATACTTTTCTGCTTTTGCTTACTTTGTATCATATCTCTAATGTCCTACCACCTAGCGACATATGTCTCTTGAACACAACCCTCTAAAATGATTCTTTCTTTTCCATATTGAATATTCTTTGTTTCTTTTACCCCTTTTAGTATATTTTATATAACTTAATTGTAGAATACCTTTTAGTCTTTTCATACATATAAAGTAACCTTAGTGGATGGATATATAAAGCCCTACTTTCTTGTATGTAGACATGGACTAATCAATATAGAATTATTCATGTTGAGTAACCTTAGTGCAATCATTATAATTTAGCTCTTATCTATTTCCTTTAGTGAAGAGTAGTGGCGACCCTCCAATTCAGATTGGTGTGCCATATCTAGCGGATTGTAGGTTGAGTAGGATCAAGTGGTATGTTATGTCGATTTTATAGCTGCCTGGACTTTGTTAGCCTTTTTTCCTTATTAGTGAGGAGTAGTGGTGACCCTCCAATTCAGATTGGTGTGCCATATCTAGCGGATTGTAGGTTGAGTAGGATCAAGTGGTGCGTTATGTCCATTTCATAGCTGGCTGGACTTTGCTAGCCTTCTTTCCTTATTTGTTTTTGGTTTGCTTCGTTGTGGTGCTTCTCCGTGTGTCCGATCTCAAAGACGCATCATTTCTCGTGTTGGAATCCATGGTGATTTTAGGTCTAATGATGCAATGACATTGTTATAATAAGAATTACTTATGACATTAATATATGTAGTGATCTCATAGCGGGTCAGTTTGGTACATAGTTCTCTAATATGTACCTATGAGTTTGATTTGTATCTCTACACAAATAACATCCTATGATTATAAATTAAACCTTATACTAGATTTAATTTATTATTATTCCTACAATAATGAGTATCTAGAGACATTCAAAATAACTCTATAATTATTCAAGAATATTATCATAAAGTAAACATGTAAACAATATAATAATGAATGCCTCTTAATTCATAAAATATGCTAATGACAATATTCGATAATTGGCCTAGGGCGCAACATTGATGAGAAGCATAGTAATGACCCGAGAAATGGTAAGGAATTGTCCTATATGGATTCAAGATAATGACTTCAAGGTCGTAGGAACATCAACTTGGTTGCTACTTATAAAAGGCCTAATAATTTGCAAATCTTGCTTTATTAGCTTAATAAGTAATTATTAAATTTTAAGTTTGATTTATGACATAATTAACCAAGTTAAGTAGTGTAATAATGGTTTAGTGGCTTCAACTAGCTTAGTTAATTATTATGGCCCTAAGAGTAATGTTAGAAGCTTCATTAAAGTAAAGAACCAAATTTGGAACTTTAGTTAAATTAGATCCAACTTAGAGTATAAAGTGGGCTTATCCTAAAAGGCCTTAAAAGAATTAAAATTCAGGCTTTAAAAAGATGTGACAAGATATGGTACTTAAAATGAAAAGATCATTAATTAAAATATAAAAGGTCCATTAAGTCTTAAGGCTCATATAAGACATCTTTTACAGGCTCCTTAACCAACAAAGGCCTTAAATTAGTGAAAAGAGCCCATTTAAGCCCACTAGAGTAATATGGAGGCTTAAATTAAAAGCTATTGAGATTGGGTAGAAAATTAAACTTTAAACACTTAAATAAAAGCCTAAGAAGTCATATATAAGGTCCAAACCCAAAAACTAAGCTTAAACCCTTAGATAGTCAAACTAGCTCATTGACCAACGAACTTGATAGACCCAAACTAAGACCTTACAAACCCAAACACCTAAAAAGGACCTCACCAAACCAAAGAACATTCGAAAATGATGAAAAAAAAAAATCTATAAGATCATTAAAAATGAACTTAAAATGAAAAAGTAATGATCAAAATACAAAAACAATAAAAGCGAAAGTTTTAGGATAGGAAAAGCTAACTAGGTAAACTAAGATACAATACATATATACTTAATTACAATCTTCAGGTGACATGGACCTAGGGATTGACTCGATTGAAGATTATTGGGACTGCCAGATGTTATGGCTTAGTGAGTACACTGAGCCTTATCTTATCTTGTTTGTGCTTATAATGTATAGCATTGATTAAATTATATATGTGAAATGATTATGCTTAGGGTTGGGTTATTTACGTGTGGTTAGATTGATTTTATCTTCTTGTTAAAATACAATAATATATTTGAACCGAGAATTAGTTGTTGTGTTAGTAAGCAAGGCCTTAGAGTGTCTGTCATATGTATTTGGTTGGTAACCTATAAACCAAAATAAAATTTTTTTGACCTTGATAAGAACTGGTCATGCATTGTATGTTTATGCATTAAATATAAAGGGCACTAACACTACGTAAGGGAGTCGGTGATCATGCATGTTTAATCCATATCTTTGATACGTTATTATTGTATCATAGGATGTACTTGTACGACATGTTCTTACCTCGACCTTTGAGATTTACTTGGCTTTAAGAAGTGTTGCCATCTAATTGTAGCCAAGCCATATTTGCTACTTTAGGTCTACCAAGAGAAGATGATATGTGATTAGGTAATAGATATAGAGACCTATATCTTGACATGCCTTAATACTTCCCAACCCAGGTAATGATGGGCATAAAACCATGTTTTGCATAGTCGCTAGTGAGCTATGTACGATGTGTGCATTTCATATACTACCTACATTGCATATGTATATTTAAATAACTTGTTTGAAAAATGTTTGTTAATTGAATAGGAAAGTTACTCACTAAGTTGTTGTTGCTTACCCTTTTATAGTTTATTGTTGCAGTATAACATACACTTAGAGTTGGGTTGGGAGATGCTTGAGGTTAGTATTAGAAGTTTTTGGATGATTAGAGGGAAGATGAGAGTATGAGTGAACATTTGTGAAATATTTGGACTCTTTAGTATTATTTTATATTTTTCTTAAGGGTTTGTAGTAGCTTAGACTACTAATACTTTTTTATGGTTTGTAAAACTTAATTAAGGGGAAACTGTTTACCCCACTCTTTATGTTATCTAGTATCATGTGGTGAACCTTTTAATTAGTTGCTTTGATATTACTTTATGCTAATATTTGTGGATGTTATAGTTGTGATGATGCCTTGTGTAATATGATGAAGATTCTTGACCAGTAGTGGTGCTAGCTTCGAATCTTCTCACGGTATATGGTGGTACTGCCACGATGTAACCTCCCCTCGGGTTGTAACATAGCTAGCCTAGTAGATATAATGTGGTTTTTATATGCTTGAAAACCTAGCTTTTATAAATCAAGTAGTTCACTTGATAGACCTTACCTTTCATATGCAATCCTCCTTAGCAAAATTTCAATTTTTAGAAAACTTAACCTATAGGTCCTTTTCATGTGATGCCATGAATACATCAAATTGTACACCAAGCAATACCCAAGAAATCTAAGTAAGCTTACTCATTATTTATTTGCCCAACCTTTACTTTGTTTCATTGTTATTTCTACGACCTTAATATTGGGTTCACTTAAGTGAACACCTTAGGAGGTAGGGTTATTCCCTAAATTCTTTCCTAAGTTAGTGTAAATCTTAGCAAATGTCACAAAGCACTTAGCATAATCTCAGCAACCAAGTCTAATATCAAAACATCATTTAATAAAAAATAGTTATTAAAAAGAAGCTCTACATAACTCATTAAACAGCACATCAAATTCATAACCAAGCTTAGTTGTGCCAAAACATTATAAAGCATGCAAAGTTAGGAGTAGACATAAGTCTACTCGAGGCATAAAAATATCCACTTACCTAACTTGCTATTCATTCCCAAACTTACTCGATAGCACGGCGCTCCTCTTTAACCATCTTACTTAATAAAGAAATATAGTATCAAAGTTAACTACATATCATGCATATTTATATTCCATATTGAAATTAACTTATTGATGCTTTAAGTTCGCTCTGTTAAGAGGGTGTTCGTTGTAGAACTCCCTCTAACTTAGTATTTGATTTAGCTTTTGATTTAGTCTCTAAACTATCATCTGAATTATCATTTGATTCAGGCTAACTTTAAAGATTTCTAAATGAATACTATCTAACTTATATCCTCATTTTTACTAATTAAGGATCATAAGCATTTCACCTAACTTAGCCTCTAAGCTTAACTTATACAAATAACCCTAGGTGTATCCTTTGATTTAGGCTTTGATTCGACCAAAACGTGATATTCACTTTTAAAATTCCCACTTTTTAGTTAAACCAAGTTAAGACTAGTAAAGAACATGTTAGATGTAATGTTAACTAGAACTCCCTTCACTATGATGTTGATTACTCAATTACCTTACTTATTAAGTAAAAAATACATAAATAATAAAAAAGTAATTAATATTTAGTATCTATACTCAATTAAATCCATAAAAAAATATTTTACACTTAGAGAATCATACTTGTTAAACCTTGGTCATGAAAAGTACTATAATAGCATAATATGAAGTATTTTCCAAAATATTGATTTTAAGTCTGATATTACTAAAAAAATACCTTAAATTAGGTAAATAACCAAATAAAATTATGAGAGTTGAACTAAATACTTCCAAAATCATAAAAAAGAAGCTTTAAAAATTATTACAAATCAGATTTAATAAGAAATTTAATTAAAAACCTATTATTTTTTCAACATGAAAAACATGGCAAATTGCATAAAATAAATTTGATAAAGTTTATACATGTAGTTTATAAAAAATTATTTTTATTTGAATTAAACATATCACACGTAGGATGGGCCCACCAAAAACTAGCTCTAAACAACATCATTTACTATTTTTAAAAATTAATAAAAAATTCGTTAAAACATGATAGTTTCTTAAGGAACTTATATAAGTACTTTTAATTTTAAAATTATGGATTAATATTCTGATTCTATACATAAAAATACCTAGAAACATTAAGTTTCATAATTTTTAGACATCGTTTGGTATTTTTAATAAAATAGCAACTTATAGGCAAAAAATTTCAATTTTTGTTTCTCTAACCATTGAAGCTTCACCGCCGGCAAGGGTATCTCAATCAGAACCACCACCATGTCAAACCTTAAACCCCTAATGCCTATCATGTTAGGTCTTTGTTTGATATGGAAACCATAATACCCTTGTATTTTCTTTATATTTCTCCTATTTTTGTTTAGTTAACAAATCCTAGTTCTAGAGAGTGTTTTGCTTATTTCTAATCTTCTTAAAATGAATCAAAACTCACCCCTCAACTTGTTAAATAAGGCTGCAATCGGTGATTGTGTGAAAAGAAAGCTCCAAGTGACATTTTGATAGTGTGAAGTTTAATACCAAATAATATTATATATTATTCTATGGTTAACCAGTATTTGTTACTTTTCTCAACTCTAAATGAATGCTACATAGTTCTAGGTATTTCCTACATTAGTTTCTATTTTTCTATAATTTTATAATAATTAAATATAATTTTTAGCTAATTTTTATTATATTATATTAATATATTTACACATTTGGTACGTATAATGTGTATAGTATAATTATATAGTTATACTACATGCTATTTGACTCATAATATTATTTTTGTAAATTAAATAATTTATCTTTAAGGTTTCATAATCTTTCAGAACTTAAATTTTGAATTTTCAATAATTATCGTGCGATTTTGATAAAAATGCATTTTATTAGAATTAAATATTCTATAAACCTTACTTTGGGAAATTAACTTTACTAAGACTCTTCTTCTAACTTTTGTGACCTTATATTGAAATTTGACTTAATTTGGATAACAATTCTTGGAAATCCTAAATTATATTGAACACCCTAACTTATATTAATATTAAGTAGCTCAGGTCTTATTTCATAACTAAACTTGTTTCTCAAACTTTCCTTAATAAGTTTATTTTATTATTCCCACCCACCCCTACCCACCCACTATGGTCCTTAGTTTATGGTACTAAGTCAAAGACTAGGGTTTTATAGTCATTTAATGTGAAAATTCTAGAAATATCATCCCACCATATGTCACATAGATTTAAGAGTATATATATATGTCTATATATATATATATATATATATATATAAATTAACATTTCATACATCTCAATAATTGCAAAGTCTATGTTGAAATTATAATGTGAATATACTCGTGGGAAGTGGATTGTTCTATTTCCTCCCTAAATGATACCAGCACATCATGTGTTTTGATAAGTCGTTGACAATTATCAATAAAATTTTAACAATATGGACCTACTATAATTAGTATGTGTCTAAATGTTATTGATACTTATCAAAACATATAGTGTATTATTATCGATAAATATTTTTTTCTAGATTAAGGTTAGAGGGCACAAATGTTCAAAATAAAATTGTCACGTAAAATAAGTCTTTACTAATACCATTGCTAGAGCTTTAAGTAGTACGATCCACTCATTGATGGTCTAATTAAATTATGTAATGCATTAACCAAGGGGGCAAAAAGAACATTTGTATTATGATTGATGATGGTAATTTAATATTTATAAAAAATGATAAACAAAAGTAATTAAGCACTTAAAAGAAAAATAATCCAAGCTATGAAGTGGTAGTGGTAGATATGTGTCATATGTTGACACATTTTGCAATTTGGATTGGGATAGATCTAGGTTTTTTGGTGGTTCGAGGTTGTAGCTTAGTGGTAGAAGGTGGAGGAATTGGTAGTCAAGGTAGTGGTGTGGTAGTGGCAGCGGTGGCAGCTGATGGTGGCTATAGAAGAGAGAGGGATCAAAGTGTGAAAGGTTAGAAAGTTGGTGTGTAAGCATGAGAATGTGAAAGGAAAGTGAAAGAAAACGAAAGTACTATGTATTTAAAATTGC
The DNA here is from genome assembly GCA_024138015.1 of Lumnitzera littorea. Classification (NCBI taxonomy): domain Eukaryota; kingdom Viridiplantae; phylum Streptophyta; class Magnoliopsida; order Myrtales; family Combretaceae; genus Lumnitzera; species Lumnitzera littorea. The sequence continues at coordinate 78,181,361 of JAMXBB010000007.1, forward strand.
TCTTAGGTTATATGATGAAGGAGAAAATAATTTCACTACAATGCATGAATCAATGTTTAGCTCTAGTTGCTGAAACCCCATAGTATTAAAATAATAACAAGATCCATGACCAGATGATAGTGCTTATAAAAATTATAATTAATTCTATCAAAACTCATACATGCAATCACTCATATCAAGAAATCATCATTAACCATGGGATCAAACCATTTTAGAGTATTAGATGAGACAAGTATGTCCATTTCAATTGATATCATACTTATTTCAATTTTAGTTGCAATGAAGGCCTTTATTAATTATTTTAATAACAAATGCCTTTAGAGTACTTACCATTCATTAATAATCTAGACAAAATTTATTTGCATATCTATATTATTAAAGACAAAGAGAAGTTGATTTGGTGTCTTTTTGTTTTGCTAAGTTTACCCTTTATACTATTAATATATCATGTAACATATCATTACAATTTTATAATACATGCGTAAATAATATTTTACATTAAGGTATATTTGTCAACCCATTTTTTCTCTTATTTATACATGATTATAGTAAGGTTAATGATGATAACTTCCATTTATCATGTTACTCTCAGTTAGTTAATAATGTTTCACCTAAGGTTCATTTCCTATATGAGGTCATTGTTACTTATATAAGGATTTATTATACCTTTACAAGGTAATTTGACTTATGCGGTAAAAGCAATATTGATGCTTAAATTGAATATTTTAATTTCCATCACATCTTACATTAATATTTAAATATATTTATCTATAAGTTTGATTTGAGAATTTCATTTAAACGTCAACATATATAGCTATATTTCTTAAATGTGTGTATCTCTTTGTTTGATTCTAAAATTTCACTTAAATGGCATTATAAGATTAAAGAAATGTTGAGATTTTTGTTTAGTTGCATTTACAAAGGAAGTAAAAAAATATTTTGAATCTTTATATAAACAATAAATCTTGGTTCACATTGACACTAAAGTAGAAAATCTTAAAAGAAAAGACAATTTCAACCTTTTTCCTCTTTTTTGGAATAACTATTTTATTTTTTAGAGAAATGTACACAATTGACTTTTACTTTTCATCTTTTTTTTTTGCAAGAAATATGTATATAGAGATTAATCCAGTAATGTACATAAATACTTCTAATTGAAATTTTAAATAAAAATAGTATAATTATTTTATACCTGTAACGTGGATAAGTCGTCTATTAGTTATTTATAAAACGAATTATTCACCTTTTGCTTCTCTACAGGAATCCTTCAACTTCATATATTTTCTTTTATTTGAGTTATCCAACTTCTAGAAAAGGATAGAACAAATTACCCAACCAAAAAGTTTTGTTAAAAATTGACACATCGGTCCTCTTGATTAGCTCAAGGTACTTAAATAAACATCCCTTTTTTGAAATATCTTATCGTTAGACATATTTAATTAAATCATTATCAATTGTACATGCATTATTATTATTATTTTTTTAAAGAAAACCATAAGGGATAGCTGCTATGGCTTCCCTTTTCACAACTACTTACCTCAGGGTTATGGGACTCGTTGCTGCGATCCCTCCTTTGGTTGTGTTAAAACTATAGATTCATAGCCCATATTAATTTTATTGTAGTAAATAAACTAAAATTTAAGTGAATTCAACAAGATGGATGTGTAATATTTGGGATAAATGTAAAAAATTGCTATGTTTCATACTTAAAATGAATTTTTAGCTCCCTGGCCGAAGATGCACAAGAGGTCTAGGATGAATTTGTAACCCATATCCCAAACTTATATGACAAAACAATGATTATTAGATGAGTTTAAAAAAAAAAATGGTCATATGACAAGTATGAATCCTAAAGTTGTGGCTCAAAAGGTTATTTCTGATACAAAATGTAATATAAACAATCGATAAACTAAAACAATTTATGTGGAAATTAAAATTTATCATTAAATCCTAGTCTTTTCTAAAACTTAAATTATAATCAAAATAGCACCAGAATAATATCCCATAAACACAACATTTAGTCACCTACACAAACAAATCTAACTATGAAGAACAGAACATTAATCTTTTCTATGCACAAATAAGTCCCCATCATTTTTTTTTTCTTTTCTTTTTCCAACCACATATTACATAGCTAATGGGGATGGAAGATTCGAACTTATTCTATTTCTAGGTGAGAACGGTGTTTATATAAATTAGATTACAAAATAATCTAACTGATATCTTATAATATTTACTAAACGTTATATATAAGTGTAAATTGGAATTAAGTCAACATGAATGTCGAAAAACAAAAAAACTCTCTCATGTAACTATCTATGGCACAATTTTGTCCTCTAATCTTTGAAAACAAAGGGGTACCTAAAATATCAAATAATATATCCAATAAGATAAATTCAATTGAAAAAGACACAAAAAATCATTAAGTCTTAAGTAGTACTAAATTACTTAATGAAATACTATATCAACGTGTAATGAACAACGTACATAACCCTAAAATATAAGTCGTAAAACTTTTTTGAAAAATCAAATTACACTTAGCTAAATACCAATTTCATTATATGGACCTAAAACTTGATTTTTCAAACCTAACCTTAAAACCTTTTTTATTTCAATACAATGAGTAAAATAAATATATCTCCTTATATTACTTTATGTGCAATTAACCCTTTGATATTTAATGTTGAATATTTACACCTTAAAATCATTAGAAAAAGTTCTTTTAAACTCCTAAATAATAATTTTTACTTTGATTTTATGTACTTTCTTTTAATTTTAAGTGTATATTTTATTATTTTATTCATGAAAAACTAGCAAAGTAGGCTTTGTCTTTTAAATGACTAAAGGCTTAGTTTCAAAGATAAAGCAACTAGCATTATTACAATTCACCAATATTTATTAAACAATAAATTTATCTATTTATTGATTGACCTCAAATTCAAATACATAAAATCTCCTAACATTTAACTTAGGGCCTAAACCCAAGTTCTTTAAATCATATTATAATGAAATGGATAATCTAACTATAGAACTAGATGCAATTTGGTGCAATTAACCAAATCCTATACCATTAACCTAAGTCTAAGAGCATAAACCAAACTAGCCTAAGAGCAATTTTAAATATATATAATAATCTAATTTTCTCTCATTTTCTTTTCACACTCTCATGCATTTACACCAACTTTCTAACCTCTCACACTTTGATCCCTCTCTCTTCTTTGGCCACCATTGGTTACCACCACCACTACACCACCACCACCTTAACTATCAATTCCTTTATCTTCCACCACCAAGCTACAACCTTAAACCACCAACAAACCCAGATCAATCTCAATCCAAACTACAAAATGAGTCAACATATCACACATATCTACCACTACCATTTTGCTACTTGGATTATTTTTCTTTTATGTGCTCAAGTACTATTGTTGATCATATTTTATAAATATTAAATTACCATCATCAATTATAATGTAACTATTCTTTTTGCCCCCTTCATTGATGCATTGCATGATCTAATTGGACCATCAATGAGTGAATCATATTACTTAAAGCTCCAGCAATAGCATCGGTAGAGACTTATTTTATGTCACAATTTTACTTTAAACACTTGTGCCCTCCAACCTTAATTTTGAAAAGGGATTTCATAGTATTGGTATACTACGTGTTTTTATAGGTATGGATATCTATAAAAAACATGTAGATACATTTCAATGATAATAGGCTTATGCTCTTACATATTAGAATTTTATTGATATTTATTCATTACTCATTAAAATATTAATATGTTACATTCAAATTATATCTTCAACGTGGACTTTGCAATCATTGTGATGTATGATATGTTAATTTATAAATATACACTCTTAGACCTATATGACAGATGGTTGGATTATATTTATTTTAAAATTTTAATATCAAACGAGTGATGCCATTGTGTCGACATATGATCTAGTAACTCGACTATATATCTCGAACATTATATTGCCAACTTTTTCAAGCAACAATGATTCTTGTCTTGCTTACTACTATTTCCTCGAACCTTTTACGCGATCATCATTCATCAATCCTAGCTACCTTTAGTCATCCAAGTAATATTCATCATTAGTCCATTCATTTTCTATTTCGTATCGGAAAAAATTGAACTTCATCTTCTAACTTATAAGCACTTTAATTAACATTTTTACATATGTCAATTTTATATTATTCATGAATAAGGTGGGCATCTCTACGGTGTCTCTGCATTTGGTCCCGGCAACAGAACTACGTCAAAATTCTCATTTATTAGGGGCACAACGAACGGTGGAAATTTTCTTTTTGCTGTCGAAATATAACATGTAAATGTGACATTTTAGAGTAAGCTGTGGTCTTTCAAAACTTGACAAGTGCTAAGATCTTGTTTCCGAGTTATCCAATCAAATAGGAAGTGAATCTTTTGTGAAAACATTAAACCTAGAAGTGCATGTGAGGTCTCTGCCTATGGATTTTCATGAGTGTGCTCTCTGACAATTGGAGAGGTGAAAAGGATACAGAAGAGTTATTCCATATGAATATGCTCCTGTACTTGGAACATGCCATAGTGGAGAACTGGGGTCACCCCAGCAATTGGAGAACTGGTGAAAAGCATGTTGAAGGGACAGGCCGGCATAGCTAGTTTAACCCACGGGTTAATGTGATCAATGCGATAAATGTTCACGTATTCTTACGTACGCATGACCAAATATTTAATTAATTAACATATTTTTTTAGAATTTGCGTGGTGTGGAGAACTATACAATATTAACATTCAGCACAGCTGTACGGAGAAGCACAATGATGAATTATAAATTCTGAAACAGAACAATGGCACTTCAAAATCTTCTTTGAAAAGTTGAAGCGCCTCACGTGTACATTTTTCTTTTTTTCTTTTTTTTTTGGTTTAAAATGCTAGAACACAGAGTATACGAGGAGAAGGAAGAACATGGATCAACAATGAAAAGCTTAATATTCGTCAAAAGCAAGCATAGACTTTTCTTATTTTTCTCAAGCAATCTACCCAGATTTAAGACTAGATTGTGTAGGCAACAACAGTTAGTCGAAGACAAAAGCATCCTTCGACGGTCGCAATTCAATTGTTTACTTATTTTTTTCCCTTTAATTCTTAGAAGTTGGTAGGCCAATCTGCCCAATAGTAGGTTGGCTTGCTTCATTCCGTGAGGTAAGCGATGTGGACCAAAAATGCCTGCAATTAAGTGAATCGAGATTTTTAAGTCCAAACCACATTTTTTAAGCAGTTTAACCCACTCCCCATATATAGCTCTTAACTACAATCTACAATGTCGATGAAGTTGTAACTTTTACGCCTATGCACAAGTTTTGTCTCTTATTTTGCTGGACAAGACTCCTATAGTGGATAAAAGGGATGTAATGACCTCATGGTTGTGTAAGGTATGTGCAGGCTTTTGACGTTAGTGTTTATGAACTATGTAAATAGCTTTGTTTGATGTTAATACAATCCTTATATCACCATACACCCACACACGGATGTTGTCCAATTGCATATCCCCCAACAAAAATGGGCATAATCATATGGGCTTATCAAATCAGTATGCCCATAACTTCATGTGATCAGCTAAATGACAAAGCGAGGCATGGCTGAGCTGGGTTTCAGAAAAATTCAACTTTGGGCCTTGTAAACAGATGCTGTCCAACATATAATTTGGAGTATGGAATTCATTCACGGGCTTCTTCCGAAATTTATTCTCCCTTCATTTCAAGGAATTGCATTTTACATACCTACATTTTTACTCGTTGTCACTTTTCATACTTTTGTTTTTATTTTTTAGCTCTTTTCGTATATATATATTTCATCATCCTTTGTTACTATTAGTTTATCAACATGTGCTTCAAATTAATTCAAAATAATTAATTTAACAAAATGACACTATTAAGTATATTTAATTAAATAATATAATAAAAATATAGAAAAGCAAAAAAGCTAGGGTTAAACCCTTATGGCACAACCTCTTATAGATGGTAGCCCTTAGGATGGTTGGCAAACCCCAAATAGAATGATGAATCATGATCCATTACTATAGGTGAGCGGTCGTGCAATCTATCTATTGTACCACAAAGAGAAAAAAATGAAAATTAATTATCAGAAAAATCCATCTAATTAACGGTGAGTTCAAATGGTGAAGCCTAACATTCACCACTTGGGAGATTATAATTTGTAATTAAATACATTTAATGACACTATTTTATCAAATTATTTATTTTGAACAAAACATTCATGATTGATTAACTAATAGTGATAAACAGTAATCAAATATCAGTGTGTAAAGGGTTTAAAACAAAAATATAGCTATGGAAAGCAATTAAGGGAAAAAATGCGATACACAAAGTGTAACATGCCATTTCACTTTAGTTTGAAATTATATCGGGGATTTTGCTTTGTGTTTTAAATTGGGCATAGAAAGACTATGGTTTTAATTGATTAATTTCCACTAACTTCTCGTAGCCTAATTATGCCTATTATCCAAGCCCTTGTAATAAAATGATATGAACAATAATGTTCCAAGGTAATGGATTCAGTCCAATGCCTCTTTTCCCTAAATATTGAAATATATAGTAATAGAAAATAAAAAAAAAAAAGAGAAGAAAAATTATGTATATTATTCTCTATTTAAATAAAACTTAATGATCAATTAGTTTAATAACTTTTTGTGTTATTTTGTACACAATACATGTTTCCAATATATAGTTAATTTTTTGCTTAGGCCATAATAAAACGAGTACATATCCTTGTCATATTAAATTGCCCTATTGATGAGTTTATGTTAATTTTCGTAAATTGTGCAGTTTATATTACTTACACATGCCAACCGCCCATTCTCATTCGAATCTATCAGTGGCCCAATTTACAAAATAAAAAGTAGCTGTGGCAAAATAAAAAACGTAGCTAGAAAATACGCTTCTTGATATATTTTCAAATGATAATGAAAACAATTATACTGTTATCACATTTACAAAATAAAAAAAATCAAATAGAAAACAAAATAAAGCTTTCTTTCTAGGTTATGGAATTTTTATAAATAAATTAAAAATTTCTGGTGGCTTCTTGTGAAGAAGATACTCTTCAATGGCAATGTAATATATATAATAACTGGTTGAAAAATAGCATTATTATGATTACATGAATATATAATTAAACCTATACATACTTTATTTTATGCCTCTTTTACACCATATCCCCTCATTTCTTCGTCATCTTTGGTCGTGAACATCGAAGGGGAGTTGACAAAGATGGCCCCAAAAAAATAAACAAATAAATAAGGGAGTTGACAAAGAGAAACAAAAATATTTTCAAAACATTTATGTCTTTGTTTAATTACCTATAGCGACAGGACGTCGAAGTAGACAGATAGATCTAAATTTGATCAAGACAAAATTTTTTAGATAATTTTGTAAACTGTTGGGTTTCATAATTTATTGACCCAATGGTGTTAGAAATTCTATTAATTCGATTTTTCGTGGTGGAGTTGTGTTCTTCCTAAATTAGATTACTTTTATTATTTCTTTAGAAAATTTTATTTTAAGTATTTCGGATTTTTTTTTTTTTAATGTCAAAGTCCTTTGTTCTAAATAAAATTGAATAAGTAGATACTGGATATTAATAATATCCTCGGGAGATCTAGAATTGGGTCTGAAATCCTATTTTGATTACTTGTGATGGCTTTCGTGCACCTGTGCAGATTGAGACACCACCAAAATCCAGGTTATAACCGACATGCATGTTCGAAGGATTATTTATCCATACAATAATGGAAATAGTGTGTGCATTTTTTGAAAATTTATCTAATAAGAACAAATATTTAGATGGGTAGTAGATATGAGTTACGTTGCAATGACATGATACTTCAGCAACCCGGTTTTTGATAAAGCACGTACTTTGTTAATTTGTACTCTAAAATTTAGAAATGAAAAGCAAGTTAGGAAAATATGATAGAACCAAATTAGAAAAATCAGCATTTATCACAGGTATATTTGAATAACGTATTAGGTAAGAGATAAATTTGATGAGAGCTAGTCTTATTTTGATCGATTAAGGTTAAATTCTTCATTATGTTTTTACTCTAATATATTCATATGAAGAATTGTTTGGCGAAACATAATGGAATGTTTTCAATATGATTGATGTTGCTATGGCTAGCTAATGCTTATATCGAGTCTAATTTTAATCATAAAAGAAAGCTTTTGAAATGTTTCTAAGGAAAAAGAAAGAGAAAAAGAAAAGACCTTAGCTGGCATATTTTGCATATTCAAAAATATTAAAATAATTGTTTTACAAAGTAAAGAATGTTAAGATACATCTTATATTAAGTTTGGGAAGGGATATTCTATTTTTGGAAAGTTGGCTCTACTAGCCACTATAATGAGTTGTTTTGATATGATGTGAGTTTGGGAAGACTTGACTTTCAAATTGCTTCTTTTATATCTTTTCAAATGAGTATATAAAATGAGTTGTTTCGATACGATCTGTATTTAGGAAGACTTGACTTTCAAAATATTTCTTTTTATTCTTTTCAAATGAATTCTTTTCCTAAGGAAAGATCATTTTCAATCAAAATCTCTATTAACATCTTTTAAGTTGTTGTAAATTGATTCACTTTTCCAAAATGAATGGGGCATTATAAATATACTATTGGAATAAGAAATATACTTTTATATCTGGTTGAAGTTAAGCTTTCTGTGAATTTAAGACCAAATCGAAGAAGAAAAGTTGGCTTATTTGAGAATTGCTATCGATTTTCTTTTAGAAATTTCAAGCGTTTGAGCTTATATTTGTGATAATCCCATGTAAGTGTAATCCTATATGAATAGTGAGAAGGAGTTTTATTTGAGTATAATACTAAGATGGTGAATGCCATGTTAAAACTAACAAGAAACTTTCAAATGAAGTGATTGAAATGAGTCCATAATTTTGGTCATAGGCATTACAAATGGCATCATAGCCAACCCTTTACAAATAGTTAGATATTTGAAGGAATATTTTCACTTAAGTTTAGAGAAGAAGTTCAAGAAGGGTAAGGAATGTCATAAAGGTAGTAATACATGACATGCTTTCAAGATAATCCCACATGAATTATGGAAAAGAGTTATATTTGTTCATAAGGTGAGGGTGGAAAATGACATGTTAACTGGTCTTATCCTCCACTCCTCACCTTTTCCTCTCTCTCCATTAAATATTAAATGACCATCTCACATAAAAAGTCCAACTTAGTCATTCAGTTAGGGCAGCTACCCCTCGCCAATGTGATAAGTCAACCCTAGCAAAAAGAGTAGAAGTCCTATCTTGTATTGATAGGGCCACCTCCTCGAATTTCATATTGGCTAATCCTTTAGTGCTACGTACCTAAGCAAGTTAGATCCCAATATAAGTAGGGCCACCAAGTAAAGGATCATTTGGAAACTCTTGGGAACCCTCTCATTTACTTATTCTCTAATTCATAGAAACCTTGCCACTTTCCCGTTTAACTTGAACATTGGAGGGCTCTCACTGGTTAAGCCATACGGGGCTTATTGCAGCTTTACCTTTGGACATAGCTATCGACCACCATGGGTATACCCATGAGTTGTATTTGTGATATCCATTATCACCATTTGGTACCCACCATTTTAGGCAAACTCATTCTCAATGGCTATGAGCAAAAACACATATCCTCATCCAATACTCCTAGGTATTATTAATCAATTCACAATAGACCTACTATTGCCACCGGTGGAGTTACAACCATCAAACATGGAGCAGATGAAAGCAATGCTCCACGAGTTAATGGAAACTAATAAAAAGTCCTACAAGACAATGATAACCTACGACAACAATTAGCAACAACACAAAAACTCAAGAAAAAGGCTCATTTCGATTATCGGGATAACCTTGACAACCCCACTACTAACACTCTCAATTGACCCAATAGGCACCCTAAGTGCTTACTTACACCACTAGTATAGCTTATATGCCTATACAATGGTGCTCAGGTCAAGCAACACTTACTACAAGATCTGCATGACCAACTGAACACCAATTGCAGTAAGGTATACCATTAGGGTAAACATTCAAGCACAAGTAGGCTATGGAGAGACATCTCCTTAAAACATTTACTTAAACATCTGAATAACATAAATTTTAGAGAGCTCGACGAGCACATTTGATGTGCATCCAACCTTCAAGATCAGAAACATCTCAAGTCCTTTGCTCGACAATCAGGCTAGTAGCAAGCAAAAGTCCATTCATCTCGGTCATATTAGAAGAAACCTTACCATAAGGTATGGGAGTTCCTTACCTAGATACATATGATAGAATGAGTGACCTAGACAACCACCTAGCACTTTTCTGCACAATGATGAGCCTACATAAGTTCTCAGATGCAATGATGTGCAAAGCATTCTCGAGTACACTTACTAAAGCCGCTCTCATATAGTTCAACCAAATTCCAAGTGGTTCCATCTACTCTTTTGATGACCTTATCACTCATTTGTAGCGACACTTTCTCAGCAGTAAGTTATTGCATTGAGATTCGTCTATGTTATACAATGTGTGCTAGTGCTCAAGTATGACCTTATGAGCTTAGCTCAAGTGTTTCAATCAAGCCAAACTTCTTATCCCTAAAATTGAAACTACAACAACCCTTTAGGCCATCATCTACAACTTAGACCCCAATAACAAACTCTTCAAGGCCATAGTGCTATGTCAACCAAACGTTATCCAAGCATGCTTGGATAATAATCTGCATCGAAGCACCTCTATAAAAGATCACCTCAACCCTCAAGAGGATCATACTTCATCTTTTAGAGAGTGACGAGATAGATAAAAACAAAAATTTCGCCGACTATCTTACTTAGACCCCACTTAATCACCCTTTAGGATAAGTCTTCTGTGAAGTCCATGAACAATTACTTCGCACCCCAAATATCAGAGAGACACTTGAAGCCCTTAACTCGAGAAAATTTTGTAACTAATATAGTACCCAAGGCCACAATACCGATGAGTGCAAGCATCTCAAGAACATGGTTGACGGCATTGTTTACAAAGGTCGCATGACCACCTTGTTGTTAGCAAATGAAACTACCCTTGCCTAGTTCAATGACACCATACTTAAGAACCACAATAACAACCATAGCCCCAATAAGACCATCTACCTAATGATACAAAGGGCAGGGGCAAGTGAAGACAAATATAAACAATAATAGGAGGATCGAGACTATTAAACAAAGATCACTTTACCTGACCCCAACCTGAGGTACTCTCAATTTGATCTAAGAAACCATGAATTGATACAAGCATCTCCTTCACCAACAATGATAAGGAGGACATTAGGCACCCTCACATTAACCCCTTAGTCATTAATTTAGAGATTGGGCACTTTGATGTCCCCAAAACATTCGTTTACAATGGCAGCTCGGATGATTTTCTCTTCTACTTGTCTTAGGAGCAAATGAAAGATAAACTGGATAAGGATCTCTAACCTTACAAGTAAAGCCTTATCGGATTTAGAGGGAAGACAGTTTTAGCTAAAGGCTCGATCACATTACCTATTAGGCTGGGTGATTGCAAGCACATTGCCTTACAGTTAATTGATTTTGTAATCATTGACCACTAGCTTCCTTATAGCACTATCCTTAAGTGTCTTAGCATGTCTTAGCCTGAATGAATTTAATGCATGCATTAGCTAAAGATGCCTTACGATGAAGTTCCTTATACCCTTAGGGGTTTTGATAACTCTGATTTTAAACATATTTCATATGGTGATTTTATAGCATTTCCCTCACACATTTGGTTTTCTTTAAAGAAATTGATACTTAATTGAGTAAAATGTTGATTTCAGGAATTAAACGCATTCTAGGCTTGAAAACGAAGAAAACGAATCAAGTTTCACTCAATTCCGAGTTCAAACGAAGAAGTTATGAAGTTTTGAAGTTGTGTAGAAATTTTGCCTTAGTGTAGAAAGTTACACGACCTGGGGACACGGCTGTATCCCAGGCCATGTCTGGTGACGAAAATAAAATCCGTGTAATATACATTTATAAGGGGATCTAAGGGTTTAAAAGAGAAAGAGACATTACAGAAACGGAGAGACACAAGAGACGAGAGGAGACTTGAGGAGAACATCAATCAAGAAGCAAGAACAACATCAATCAAGAAAGAAGAACAACATCAATCAAGAAAGAGGGAAACAACATCAACTTTAAGACTAGAGAGATTGTTCGTCAATCAAAAGGGGTTTCCATGTTTTATTTTATATTATTGATGAAACTCGTTTTTAGATTCATTATGATAGCTTAAAATTCGAGTATTTAGGATTATGGAACCTAGGGTTTCATGTGATTCTTGGATTGATTTAGAAATTTCAATAAAGTTTCTATTTTTACTTGATTCAATTATGTCGTTAATTATTGATTGATATTTCTAGAATATCAATATATGATATTATGCATGTTGATTGAGAAATTGCATGTGTAATTAGATCTTAGCATAATTGAAGAGAATTACATGTATACTTAGAGATAAGATACATGTTTCTTCTGGAAAGTTAATTGTTTGCATGGGCATTCATTATACATTAATGTAATTCTAAGTTATATTACTAAGTGAAGAGATTCCGGTAAATAATTTAGGATTAAGGTTAATATGCTTGAGAAAGATATTAGCTTTAATTGTAAATTCCTTCGGTTAAGAATAATAGAAACTAAATTGAATATATTTTAAAAAGGTTACATGTTAAACACTAGGGGAAATAATTCCTAAATACATTATTGCATACTTGAAGTCGTTAGTAGTTTATTGCTTTCTAATTTGCGTAATTAAGTCTCATAAGTAGTTTAGTTGTTAATTTCAGTATTTTTAATTCATTCAAGTTATTACAATTTTCCGGTTATATAATAAAGCTAAAGTTAATATTAGTACTCAAAATCTCTAAGGGATCGACTCGGACTCACATCCGCTATATTAAAATTGATAGGTGCACTTGCCTCATATTAGGTTTGAATCGCATGTAGAGACCAAAAGCTATTTAGAACACTCCACCTCAATGACATCATATTGAGTCTACCCCCAACACTAAACAAGCTTATAGGGGAGAACTAGCAAAGAAAACCAAGGTCGTTTAGTATGGCGACTACTCGAACTAAACCACTTGAATAGGGACGTCCCTATTCATAGAAAAGAAAGTACTATGGCTTTCCTTTGCACCAATTCAGATGTCTTTATGACATCTCGTAAGGAAATCCCTAGGATAATTGACATCCCCAAGGCTATCCACCACTTGAGGGTTAACCTTCGCGGTCAATCCATGAAGTAGAAGCAACGATACTTTACACCCAAGTGATAGGTTGCCATAAAGAAAGACATATAAAAACACCTACATGTCGGGTTCAATAGTGAGGAGTGATACCTTACCTAGCTCGCCAATACTGTCCTCATAAATAAAGCAAATGGCGAATGTGTGTCGACTATACTGACCTTACAAGAGCCTACCCTAAAGATTGCTTTCCTCTCCTTCAGGTTGACCAGCTTATCGATTCTACATCGGGCTATGCCAAACTTATCTTCATGGATGCTTACTTAGGCTATAATCAAATTCACATGGCCCCTAAAGACTAGGTTTATACTTCCTTCATGACTAACTTTGAAACATATTGTTACAAAGTCATGCCTTTCAACATCAAGAGTGCTTGGGTAACATACTAACGATTGGTGATTGTTATCTTCAAACCATAGCTCAGCAAAAACATTGAAGTCCATGTTAATGACATGATTATCAAAAGTAGGAACAAATCTAACCACATTGTAGATTTACAAGAGACCTTTAACATGCTTAGAAAGTACCAAATGAAGCCGAATCCCTAGAAATCTATCTTTAGCATAGGATCTAGTAAGTTCCTTGTGCACATGGTCATAAGGCATAGCATCGAAGCAAACTATGACAAAATTTAAGCAATCAAGGATATAAAAGCCCCATAAAAGATCAAAGATGTTCAACGCCTCACAAGTAGGATAGCCATGCTTAGCCGACTCCTTTTGTGAAGTGCTAACAAGTGCTTTGAGTTCTTTAAGTTGTTAAGAAACCCATCAGAGTTTAAATGGACAAGTGAGTTCAAGGCTGCTTTCAATAAACTAAAGGAATTCCTCGAAGACCTACCTGTGCTCTCTAAGTCAATGCCTAGTGAAGAGCTGTACCTATACCTGACTGTCAGTGACTGAGCTCTCTCGTTGGTGCTCATCTAAGTTGACGATGTGAATATAAGCCTATGTATTATGTTAGCCATATCCCATAAGGCCTAGAGGTCAGGTACACCTAGGTTGAAAAATTCGCCCTTATAATGGTCATTGCTACCTAAAAGCTTAAACCTTACCTGTAAGTATATCCCATCATCATCCTCACCAACCAACTACTCTGCATACTTTTGTAGAAGCCAAATGCGTTAAGATGACAGGTTAAGTACTCCCTTAAGCTCAATGCCCATGGTGTCTAATTTTGCCTTTGGCAGGCCATCAAAACATAGGTACTTATGAATTTTCGCTCAAATACACTGGAGAGGAGGAAGTGCTTAATAATGTTGACACATCAGTATGGACTCTTTAAGTAGATTGCTCATCTACTCGGGTTAAGGGGGGGGGGGGGGGGGGGGGGGGGGG
>JAMXBB010000007.1:78201015-78232543 GCA_024138015.1 Lumnitzera littorea
GTGGTGGTGGTGGTGTGGTAGGGGGTGTAGGGTGTAGATTAAGACTTCATACATATTGATCAATCTATAAAAATGTAAGGATATCTTTCTCACTTGGTGACATCTTACTTGTTCTCAAATTGTCTAATCTTTAGTTAAATGGGAGGATTACTTATGTGAATCATAGAATAGTTAATGAATTCTCTTGCATGTGTACTTGGGCACACTTAATCTTTCATCTCAAGAGTTCATGAACAAATAATTGCTTGCAAAGAGCTCTTTCGTGTATAGATCACAACTTGAAGAACTTTCATTTTGCTCACGTAAGCTAAAATTCACTAAGTAAATAAATATAGTGAATTTGAACTTACCCCGTAGTCTTTTATTGTTTTTAGCTTACTTAAGGATAGGCAAGTTTTAAAGTTAAGCATAGGTGATAAGTGTGAAAAATTCCACACTTATTGTATATAATTTTCTTTAAATTAGATGTGATTTTAGGTGAAAATGAATTTTGATACGAGGCAAGTGCACCTATCAATTTTAATATAGCGGATGTGAGTCCGAGTCGATCCCTCAGAGATTTCGAGTACTAATATTAACCTTAGCTCTATTATCTAACCGGAAAATTGTGATAAATTGAATGAATTAAAAATACTGAAATTAACCATCTAAACTAATTATGAGACTTGATTAAGCAAATTAGAAAGCAATAAAACTACGAATGACTTCAAGAAATTAATAACGTATTTAGGAATTATTTTCCTTAGTGTTTAACATATGACCGCTTAAAATATATTTTATTCAATTTCTATTATTCTTGACCGGAGGGATTTATAATTAAAGCTAATATCTTTTTCAAGCATATTAACCCTAATCCTAAATTATTTACCGGAATCTCTTCACTTAGTAATATAACTTAGAATTGCATTAATGTATAATAAATTCCCACACAAATAATTAACTTTCTGGAAAAAACATGTATCTTATCACTAAGTATACATGTAATTCTCTCCAATTATGCCTAGATCTAATTACACATGCAATTTCTTAATCATCATGCATAATATCATAAATTGATACTCTAGAAATATCAATTAATAATTAAACAACATAATTGAATCAAGAAAAGATAGAAACTTTATTGAAAATCATAAATCAACCCAAAAGTCACATGAAACCCTAGGTTCCATAATCCTAAATACGCGAATTCTAAGCTATCATAATGAATCTAAAAACGAGTTCCATAAAAAACGTAAAATAAAACATGGAAAACCCCTTTAATTGATGAACAATCTCTCTAATCTTGAAGTTGGTGTTGCTCTCGCCTTTTTCTTCTCTTTCTCCTCAAGTCTCTTCTCTTCTCTCGTGTCTCGTTCGTTTTCTTTAATGTCTCTCCCTTGTGTAAACCCTCATATATCCTTTTATATATGTATTATAAGGATTCTGTTTTCGTCACTAGATACAGCCTGGGACATGGCTGTATCCCCAGGCCGTGTAACTTTCTGCACCTAGCAAATTTTTCTGGATGGACACAACCTAAGGACATGGCCATGTCCCAGAC
Source organism: Lumnitzera littorea (assembly GCA_024138015.1). NCBI lineage: Eukaryota > Viridiplantae > Streptophyta > Magnoliopsida > Myrtales > Combretaceae > Lumnitzera > Lumnitzera littorea. The sequence continues at coordinate 78,202,556 of JAMXBB010000007.1, forward strand.
TGTGTAACTTCAAAACTTCATAACTTCTTCATTTAAACTCCGATTTGAGCGAAACTTGATTCCTTTTCTTCGTTTTTGATCCTAGAACGCGTTCAAACCTTGAAATCAAAATTTTACTCAATTAAGTATCAATTTCTTTAAAGAAAACAAAAAATGTGAGGGAAATACTATAAAATCACCATATGAAATATGTTTAAAATCAGAGTTATCAAATTTGCATGCACTAAGCTAATATAAAAATCACATATAATTGATTTACACAAATGAAAATTATGATTTGATCAATTTAGCATGAAACATTTAGTATTTTAGATCATAAACTTAGTATTTTTTTTTTTTTCACATATCTTATAGGTCCAGAGGCTACCATCATGGTAACCCCCATACGAGAAGTTGGAGGAAAAGAAAAGACGAAGACATAGAGCAGGAACTACTGGCTAGACAGTATCATCAAGCCAGCATCTAGAACATAACCATTGTAAGTATTGCAAAGAGTAGACCATACCATCCTAATGAAAGCCTTAGCTACCATTATGATGGTATTTACCATCAAAATAGTACCCTCCTGATATAAAAAGCTACTAAAATGCAATGTGCCACACAAACCCATTTTTCATTTCTTTCTTTTTTCCTTTAACTTTTCCTTGTTCTCTCTACTAGGGTTTCAAACTTTAGATCCTTTTAGCATCATTTTTACAATGTAATAAGGGAATCCAACTTAGGATGCTTGGGAAACATCATTCAAGCATGGATTTAGACGTGGAACTCCTATTTTTAGGTTGTTTCTTTCTATGCTTGTACTTGTATTTGCTTGGATGTTGTTCTTTAACTCAATGTGCCCTTAGATCTTAACTAGATTGTGAATCAATGTAGTGGTTAGATTGTTTAAAGGTGATTTGTTGTTTTTGTTCATGTTTTTATGTTGTGGGTTATTGATTTTGTTCATGAAGCTTATGTTTCACATTAAGAACATCGAGTAGATTAGGAAAATGTAACTTATGCAAGTATTCTAATCAATTTCATGAATGGCTAATATGAATTAGGAATTGATAACTCTTAATTCAATTAGAGCTTAGTTTAATGGTCAACCATAGCTCGCTGATAATGCGGATTAATGGAATGACATAACCACTATGCTTTTAGACATTTCAACCCTTGGTTCATAATTACATCTTTTCACAAATTTAGAATTCCTAAGTAACTTGTTTAGGCTACGTAGTAGTTATAGTTTAATACAAAAGTAAAGTATAGTAGTTTAGGCTAGTTGTTAGTTTTAGTTAAATAAAATTTGAGTTTTGTTAAGTTTGCTTAGCTATGAACGGGACTAAAACGGTTGAGAGTTAGCATACAATTCCCTTGGGAAATACGATCTTGGAGCTCACCTTATACTACTAATCGACTGGTACACTTGTTGAAGTTTTCATGTTTTCCATAAGTTTTTATCAAAATTTGCAAGCTTGATCAATTAATTATATATTGATTCCACTATTTAAAAAGGGAGCTAATTTTTCCAAATTAGTGCGTGACTTGTGGAAGTGGTGAACACGATACTAGCATCTTCTTCAAAGGCTACTCTCTAATAATGTGAACGCCACTAGACACTTCAATGGCCCTACCTATCTCTACCTCTAGGTTGATCATAGGAATAGGATAACCTTGTGTCGTACTATTAGCCAGATTAGCACCTAAACCTCCCTGGTCCTTAAGTAACTCCCCTACCCCTACAATTAGTCCCTCCTCAATAGTTCTCTTCTCAAAGGACTAATCTTACATCACCTAGTTAGAGAAAGATCTCTCCAACCCCCTATTAGAAGACATAACTTGCCTATATGGCTCTTACTCGCACACTTCCTACTCATGTACCCCCTACTTATGTGACTTTTGATCATCATTACCCCATTTGTGCTCATCCCGCCAAGGTTTATTCACCACATCCACAATAACAGTAGCTGGCTACTGCTCAGCAGCTATATTTAGAGGTACTGTGGTCAAGACACCTTTCGACCCCTCAACTACAGGCCCCATTCCCCTCTACTTGGTTAGTTCTACCTTTTTACTCCTTTTTGCAATGAGATTTGCATCCTACCCTTGCATAGGCCTCTTCCCCTTATCTTAGCTCCTCTACTTTGGAATCATCGTCATTTGCTCACTAAAGCCGCTACTAGATAAATTATACATCGTGAACAAAACAATGGAGTTAGTAAATAAAGACAAACTGTAAAGACTTTGTACAATACTTGTTGAGGATAGCAACCCCAAGCTCTCCCTTCCTCCTTCTACTAACAATCGATAGCTACTAATCACTGGTAGGCAAGTGCAAATGGTTAAGTTATAGTATAGTTAAAAAGAGTGTCGATCCTATAAGGAACTAGTGTATGAGAACCTAATTACTAACAGTTTCCTAGAATATCCAATTAACTAACTTATCAATGTAAAGATGATTGTGGTTAATTAAGAAATATGAATAAGAAGTGATAATATAGAAATGATAAAATAAATGAAAAAAAAAACAACAAAACTAATTAACAACATTAAATAAACATGAATTAATTAAAAGAAAGATAGCATTTTCCTTACTGAATAGTTATTATTTACTCTTAGTTAATGCAACCTTTTGATCTCAATTATTCTCTAGATCATAGAGATTTCTATTCTAATGGAAATTGGATTCTAAATTAGCTAGATTCATATCTCAACTAATTCCTAACCTTAAGACCCTCTCTACCTACATCACTATTGAATAGAGCATCTTAAGATCGTGTGACATACATGGATCTTGCTATTAGGTTTCCTTAATCCGTAGAGATCCAATACCTAATCTCTTAGTACATTAAAACTCTTCTAATTATGCTTGTTTGTTAATTGTAGAGCTCGCAACTTTATAGTAAACTCAAACATCCTATTAGCAACCTTAGTAAATACTAAAGGAAGACATTATTTCAGTGTAACCAAATCATCTGAAAATAATATCAAAGAAGGAAAGAGTAATGTTGCAAGAAGAAACTAGATTTCAATAATATTCACTAAGAATAGTTAATAGAAAAACATAGTAATAGAAGAAAGAAAATAAATTGAGATATTTATGTGTCACATCATGACTACACCATAGGTAATGGCTCTCTCTAAAAATTCTAGTCTAAGGATTTATTTATAAAGCTATGGGGCTAGTTTGATAAAGAAAGACTTGACAAAATAAAAGATATACTAAATATTTTATGTCTCGAAATAGAATATTTACTTCAAAAATAAGATATTTACGTATCACATCACAACCACACCTTAGGTAATGGCCATAGTTGCTGGCCATATACTTATTCTTCATTTGAAAACTCTGAAATTCAATAAAATTACTCGACGAAAGGAATATGGTTAGGGACTACGATCTCAAACCCTAGCCATAGTCCTTCCTAGACTTCGCTCTTCAATTGATTCTTGTCCAAACTTTCTCCGCTTCATTTTAGAATCGATGCTTTTACTCCAAATTACTCCCAAAAAAATAGTTAAAAATCTTTAAAACCTCATAAAGTGGTTCGAAAGTCCCTAAAAATGATAAATAAACAAATTAAGCCTAAATTAACTTCAAATTAATGAAAAATAGAATCAAAATTAGCCCAAAATTACTATAAAAAATATATGCTATTTTTACATTATCAATAGTGAACTCCCGGTTACCTTCCTTAGCCACAACACTACTCGTACTTGTTTCTTGACGATGCAACATTTCCCCTTTCAAGTATAACTCTACAGTCTCTACTACATCGACTCCCTCTTCCTTTCATCGAGTAACATGAAGGATCCACTCTTTTACCTCATCATCCTTTACTTATAATTAGGTAATGGGCTTCGCCTAAGTAGGCCTAATCTACTAAGTAGAAAAATCTAGCTCGTGAATCGACCTTACTAAGAATAACCAATATTTCCAATCCTCTATCTTAGACTTTCTGCTACTGAAAAGCTTCACATGACCCCCTTGGCTTGAGTAGTATACTGAACCCTTAGAAAATCTTGTAAACTGACCTAATCAGTCGAGTTGTCAACCGCTTCATATGAAAAATAAACATGGCCTTGAAGGTCACCAACACTTACTAGATGTTCAGATAAGAGAGCCTAGGTATAGTGGAAGTAATTAAATACCTCCAACTAAAACTCAGTGAATGGTAGACATAACCCAATGCCCATTAGCCTCTAGTATGTGCAAAATGAGCACTTGTCATCCTTATAATCACATGCTTGATTACCCTTATTAAGTCTCACCACCTCCTAAGTGTCGATGTTTTAAATGACCTCCTAATAAACCCTATGCCACCAATCTTCCTTGTACATATACCCAGCCTTGATAACAATCCTCTTACCTTCTGTAGTTGGTAGCAATTGAGAGGCCATGTTAAGAGTAAATAAGAGCAACTGTATTGAGGTTGGTCCAATTTTACAAAAAGCTTAAAAATGAGGGTGGAAAAGTACACAAATCAAGGAATGAACAAGAAAACCACAATCGACTTTAAGGATGTTATGCACCAGGGAACTACTAAAGACTCACTAAGTGAATTCGATATGATGCACAAGCTAGCTCAGTGAAGATACTCACTACCTAACCTTACTTGAGGGTTAGGATAAGAAAAAAGGAAATGTTATAGAAAGAGATAATGAAGTATATTTAATATCATATATGTTGTTATAGCTACATTTACAAAGTTATTTATACTAAAAATGTTAGGGCACTCTACTTAAAATGGAAAAGACCAAAGGGTACTACTTAAAAGAAGTAATGTACAAGGAATCATAAAGGATACAAATGAAAAATCAAAGAAATTAGTAGTTAGTGCAGCAAATCCTTTCACGTAGTGCTGGACATGTAGTGATCAGTTGTTAAGGTGCCTATAACAGAAATAAACAAAGTTGTATGGTCAAGTTGGAAGTTATCGAGCAAATCTAAGGGTTCTTCCAATTAGATATTGGCTTAGAAGCATTTTAGGTTCTTGGTACAAGCATTATTGAACCAGCAATTGGCACAGGCATAATAGTATAGAGAATAAGGCTAGTTGAGTAATTTAGGAAACGTGAATCAAGCCTACACACAATAGTTGACAAAGCTGAAGTGGCTTAGCTAAGCATGCGGTGTAGGTCGACAGTGAGGATCAGCTTAACCTTGGTTGGAATTGGCTGGAAAGATAGATTCTACTTCGTTAGTCCTTTAAGACCTCGAGCTTAGGCTTGGGTCAAAGGTCTAGTTGTCTGATTTCCATCGTCTTCTCTAGGTTGAATTTGATTTGGTATCAAATTTGATTGGTTGTTGCTTTATTCTCTTCTAAGTCGGTAAGGATTGAGGTCAACAATATTGAAAGTGTAAGAAACACCATAGTCTTCAAGTAATTCCAATCGACAGGCATTTTCATTAATCTTTTAGAGTATTTTGAAGAGACATTTGGCTTAGGTAGACAACTTACTCTTTCTCTTATATTAAAAAATTTCCTTGCTCAAGTGTAGCCATACTAAATCGCTAAGTTGAAACTATACAAATTTCCTTCCTTTACTCTTATATCTCAACTTCATAGCAACTTAGTTGAACTATCGTGCAAACTTCTGATAAATTTATTGAATAGATTGTACTCGGGCTTTTGCTTCAAGGTCCTCTTGCTTGGGCATAGGTACTAGAGTGTAATCAAGGGGTGGCTTTGAATTGAAGCCATAGACTACTTCAAAGGGTGTTTGTTTGGTGGTGCAGTGTACCATGCGATTGTAAGCAAATTCTATTACGGGTAAACAAACATCCCAATTAGTTAAGTACTTCCCTACTGCAGCTCGAAGTAGTGATCCTAAAGTGTAATTGACTACCTCTATTTGGCCATTGATTTGGGATGACAGGAAGTACTAAAGAATAGTTTAGTCCCTATGAGCTACCAAAGAGTTCTCCAATAATGGCTTAGAACCTTTGGATTATTATCTGATACTAAACTTCTTAGTATACTATGCAAACGAACAATTTCATATAAAAAAAAAGAAAAGAAATAGTCGAAGCATCATTAGTTTTTGAGTAGAGCACAAAGTCTACTATTTTGCTAAACCTATCCATGATGACCATTTCTATATCTTTGCCTAGGGTAGTTCGTGGTAATCCAAGGACAAAGTCCATACTTCACTTAATGCAAGGCTTGGTTAGAACAGGTAAAGGCATCGCTTTCCCTTGTTCAACTCAGTATTTAGCCTTCTTATAGGTAGTGCAATTTTCAACAAACCAATGCACATCTCACCTCATCTTAGGCCAAAAGAACCTCTTACTCAATAATTCATACGTCTTCTCTCCAAAATGTCTAGTGAGCCCTTCATGATGAGCTTCTCTCACTAACAACTCACGTATAAAACAGGTTGGCATACATAGCTTACCACTTCGAAACAAATAACCATCTTCCACATGATATTCATCCATTGTTTTCCCTTCTCTACAGCATCTATATGTAGGGCCAAAATGAGAATCATGTTGATATTGTTCTTTAATGCTTGCAAACCTTAATAGTCTGATATGTAACTCGGCAAGAAGAACATGTCTTCATGATAGTGCATCGATAACTACATTACTCTTGCATTGTTTGAATTTGATGATGAAATTAAACCCTTCTAGAAATTCAATCCATCAAGCTTTGTGCTTAGAAAGCTTTGATTAGCTTTGCAAATACCTTAAGAACTCATGATTTGTATATATGAGAAATTCCTTTAGCAGAAGGTAATGCTGCCAAATTTAAAGAGCTCAGATTAGTGCTAAAAGTTCTTTATCATAGACAAAATAACTCAATTGTGCTCCTCTGAGCTTTTCGCTATAATAAGCAACTAGTCAACCTTCTTGCATCAGCATAGCTCTAATGCTGACACCTAACACATTATATTCAAGCTTGAACACTTTCTCGAAGTCTAGTAGATTAATCTTTCTTTCACCTTGATAAAGCTTCTCTCCTCTTTATCTCTCTACTGAAACTCTATGTTCTTCTTTGTTAACTTAATCAGGGGTGCAACTATAGCATTGAATCCTTAGATAAAGCGTCAATAGAAGGAATCCAATCCATGGAAACTTCTTACCTTGGCAAATGAAGTTGGGATTGACTACTTAACAATGACTTAAACTTTCTCTTGGAGTAACTCTTAATCCTTCTCTACTAATCACGTAGCCTAAGAAGTTCACCTCTTCCTAACAAAAACAATATGTCTTCATATTTCTAACACCGTTTCTCTACTCAAAGGATACCAAAAACAGCTTAGAGATAGTCAATATGACTTACCAGGTCGACATTGTATACAAAGATGTCATTAAAGTAAACTACGACACATCTTTTGATCACACATCTTTTGATCAGGTTTCTCAAAACATGGTTCATCAAACACATAAAAGTACTAAAGGCATTTGAAAGTTTGAAGGGAATGGCCATCCACTTGTATAGGCCATGTGAGGTCTTAAAAGCAGTTTTTCATTCATTCCCTTGCCTCATTTGAATTTGGTGGTATCCTGACTATAGGTCGATCTTGCTAAATACTCTCTATCGAGCCTGGTTTTTTCCTTCCGATTTTTATAAATTAATCTTCTTTAAATCAGCTAGTATTAAACCTTACTCGTTTAATATAACCCTTGACTAGGATTTAAAGAAAACTAGTTTTTTAATATGAAAATTGTTTAAAGTCACTACTCGACTATAGTTGAGAAAAAGAGTTAAGTTATAACCAATTGGATAGATTGGTTATAACTTAAATATTAGTCCAATGATAAAAACCTATTTTCAAAAAGGTTTTAAAACTAAAGATTTGGATTTGGGGGTTAGGATTTTTAAACCTTTATGAGTACCATTAACTTTCCAAATTTAATTTTAACCTTAAAAATCACCTTTTGATTCTATAAAATAGAACTCAATTATTGGTTAATTGAATTGGACAACTTGAGTAATTTAAACTAAAAAAGGAAAAATAGGTTTTTTTATTTTTTATCATCACCCCATAGGTGCCTATGTATCCACTATTCAAGATCAGAAGTACATAGTTCTTTTTTGAAAATATTAGTGGGTTGATTTATTTTAACTTTTAAAAAATGGTTGGGTTTATGTTTTTACCCGTTTTTAAGTTTATTTAAGAAGATTATTCTAAGAGGTCCTAATTGGAGTTTATTTTTTGGAAATTCTAAATAAGATCTTAATTTTGAAAAAGTCCATTTATATTATTCATTTAAAAAAAAAAATTTCTAGGTGGTAAAATTTTATCCATTCATTCATTCATTTAATTTATTTTATCTATTTCTAAGAAAAACAAATAAAAATAGGCTATTCTTTTTCCTTTTTTTTCGCTTTTTGCTTTTCTTTTTTCCTTCTTTTTTCTTCTTTTTCTTTTTTTTTTTCATTTTCTCTTTTTTTTTTTATTATAACACTTGCATGGAAAAATAACAAAAATAAATAAATAAATGAAAAAGAAAATTATGTAGACTAAGTTGAGTTATCTTGGTCGACTTGAGTTGGCTTGGTTGGCTTCAGTCAGCTTAGATCGGCTTGGTTAGCTTTGGTTAGCTCGATCAATTTGGATTGACTTGAGCAATCGGATTTGGAATGTCTCACCTAAGGCTTTTGGGTATGAGAAATTTGATGGTGGTGGTTGTTTTCACTGAAAATCATTGTGGAGGTAGTTATCCTAGAGAGTGAAAGGGGTCGGGCTAGAGAGAGAAAGATTTGATTTGCTTACCTAGAGTATTTCTAAGCTTGTATTGTGTTTCGTTGTGTATTTCTCAATCTCTATTTATACTAAACGAAACTTGAACTAGCTTGGAAAGGTCATTAATGGAGAAATCAACCATGAATGGAGATGCCAGATTTTTAGTTTTCTTTTTTTCACTCTTAGAGCCATTTTAAAATCGAATCTTGATTGAATTTGGATGAAAATTGGGGTAGATTCAAAAGTAAGCCATGCATATTATACGATTTCACCATTAATTCGGTGAAATTATGTAATAAATTTGATAAAAAATGACCTTGAATAGAGTGTACGGGGAAGGTAAAAACTAGAAAAAAGAGCAAAAACTACGAAGGAGGAAGAGGGTATAGGTCACATGTGAGGCACATGCCACGAGCCCCTACACGTGCATTTGAAAAAAATGGGGCACTCTTGCTATTTCCAATTGCACATGGGGCCTTGGGCCTGCTCGGTCTAACAAAAATGGACTAGGTTTTATTAAAACCTAGTTTAACCTACTTCCCTTTTCTTTCTTTCTTTCTTTTTTTTTTTTTTACTTTATCTTAAATTTTCAAAAAAAAATTTTTAGCTTTCTTATTTCTTGGGTTTTTTCTTATTTTTCTAAATTTTCTATTTTTTTGTATTTTTTCTAGATTTCTTGTTTTTTTTTTAATGCTTTTTCTTATCTTTCTTTTTTTTTTGTATATTTCTAAAATTCTTATTTTTTTCTAAATTTCTTATTTTTTGGATTTTCTTTAATTTTCTATTTTTTTGTGCTTTTCCTAATTTAAGACCCCTTATCCTATTGAAATAAAATAAAATAAGATAAAGGGGACAAAAATTTAGTATATGCAGCTGCCCCTCTTCGTAGTGAAATTTGAATAAAACTTTGCCATAAAGACAAAAGAGACACTTATTTTTTCCCTGGAGATGACTTTGTAATAACTAACTAGATATCGTAGACTCGATCTAATTGGGATTTGGTAATGAAATGAAACCTAGTCGTGCCCTTCTAAGCTCACTAACCTAGGCGGGAGTATTTCTCAGGGACTAGCAACCCTAGGATTGAATTCATCTAAAGAACCTAGCGAAAATGTCTCTTGAAGACTAGCAACCTTAAGCTAGGATCGATCTGAAGAACCTGGTCATGTCTCTCTAAGCTCACTAACTTAGGTAGGAGCATCTCTCAAGGACTAACAACCTTAAGTTGAGATCGATTTAAAAAACCCGGTCGTACCTCTCTAGGCTCACTAACCTAGGCAGGAGCATCTTTCAAGGACTAGCAACCTTAAGCTAAGATTGATTTAAAAACCTGGTTGTGCTTCTCAAGCTTACTAACTTAGGTCGGAGTGTCTTTTAGGGACTAGTAACCTTAAGCTAAGATTGGTTTAGAAAACCTGGTTATACCTCTCTAAGTTGACTAACCTAAGCGGGAGCGTCTTTCGTAGACTAGTAACCTTAAGTTGAGATCAATTTAAAAATCTTGGTCATACCTCTCTAGGCTTACTAACCTAAGCGGGAGCATCTTTCGAGAGTTAGCAACCTTAAGTTGAGATTAATTTAGAAAACCTAGTCATACCTCCCTAGGTTTACTAACCTGGGTGGGAGCGTCTCTCATTGATTAGCAACCTTAAGCTAAGATCAATTTAGAAAACCTAGTAATGCATCTCTAGGCTCACTAACCTAAGTGAGAGTATCTTTCAGAGACTAAAAACCCTAAGCTGAGATTGATCTGAAGAACCTAGTCATGCCTCTCTAGGCTTACTAACCTAAGTGAGAGTGTTTCTCGGAGACTAACTACCCTAAGTAGGGATCAATTTAGAAAACCTGGTTATACCTCTCTAGGCTCACTAACTTAGGTGAAAGCATCTCTAAGGGACTAGCAACCTAAGCTGGGATCGATTTAGAAAACCTAATCGTATCTTTCTAGGTTCATTAGCTTAGGTAGGAGTGTCTCTAAGGGACTAATAACCTTAAACTAGGATCGATCTGAAAAACTTGGACGTACCTCTCTAGGCTCATTAACCTAAGCGGGAGCATCTCTCAAGGACTATTAACCTTAAGTTGGAATTGATCTAGAAAACCCGGTTGTACCTCTCTAGGCTTACTAACCTAGGCAAGAGTGTCTCTTGAGGACCAGTAACCTTAAGTTAGGATCGATGTAGAAAACTTGGTCGTACTTCAATAAGCTTACTAACCTTAGTGGGAGCATTTCTTGGGGACTAGCCACCCTAAGTTGGAATCAATCTAGAAAACTTGGTGGTGCCTCTCTAAGTTCATTAACCTAGGCAGGAGCGTCTATTAGGGACTAGCAACCCTAAGCTATGATCGATTTAGAAAACCTAGTCGTATCTCTCTAAGCTCACTAACGTAGGCAAGAGCATCTCTTAGGGACTAGTAACCTTAAGTTGGATCAATTTGGAAAACCTAATCATGCCTCTTTAAGCTCACTAACCTAGGCAGGAGCATCTCTCGGGGTCTAATAACCCTGAGTCAGAATTAATCTGAAGGAGCTAGTCGTACCTTTCTAAGCTCACTAACCTAGGTGAGAGCATCTCTCGGGGACTAACAACCCTAAGTTGAACTCAATTAAATGCCCTATGGGCTCGTTTTGAGAATATTGGTAAAAGAAACCACCCATCGGCTTGTTAAGAGAAATTGGTGAATAGAAGCACCTCATGGGCTTGCTAAAGGGAATTAAGGAGGAGAAGCATCCTATGGGCTTACTTGAGAGAAATTGAAGATGAAAGGAAGTGCTCTTTAGGCTTGCTTGAGAGAATTCAGTGAAGAGAAAGCGCCCAATGGGCTTATTAGGGGAACTTGGTGAATAGAAGCACCTTATGGGCTCGCTAAGGGAACTTGGTGAAAAGAAGTGCCCTATAGGCTTGCTAAGAGAAATTGAGGTAGAGAAGTGCCTTATGGGCTTGCTTGAGAGAAATTGAAGATGAAAGGAAGTGCTCTTTAGGCTTACTTGAGAGAATTCGGTGCAAGGAAAGTTCCCAACAGGCTTGTTAAGAGAATTTGGAGAACAAAAGCGCTCTATCGGCTCGCTAAGCAAAGTTGGTGAACATAAGTACCTTATGGATTCACTAAAAGAATAGAAGCACCCTATGGTCTCACTAAAAGAACTTAAAGAGAGTCGAATGAATGGAAGATGGGATAGAACTTTAACAGCCGACTAGGATTCTAACAATAGTGAAAGATGTAAGGTGAAGAAATTAAACTTGTTTAAAACACAACCTAATTTGAAAAAATGTATAGATAAACCCTTTGGTAACAACCATTTACATCAAAAAAGACACTAGGGATAATTTCCTTCAATTGGGGAGAGTAAGAATGACCCAGACTATTGTGGTCAACTTTTTGAAATAAATTAAAAACTTAACCACTTAGGCCGACATGGACTTTGAATAAAGATTTGTAATAAGCCTTTACTTTCTCTCTCTCTCTCTCTCTCTTTAGTTTGCCAATAGGTAAAGAACCTTCTCTTGATAGTCATATAGGGCCTCTTATGTTCTCCTTAGCTTTGATGCTGAGCTGCTTGGTGGGGCCTCATGATTTCAAACACCCTTAAAAAGGAAAAGGTAACTCATGAGTCGTGACTAGTTTAATTGAAGAGGACTTCCTTGCAAACTCTCGGTCCTGATTACATTTTTGACTACAATCCCAAAATTATAGTCCATTTTGCATATGATACACCTTAATCAACCATTAGGTATTTTTCAGTTTAACATTATGAATTTAGGTTTTGGTTAAGGATTTCAAAAGGGACTAAAAAAGAAGCCTATTTTGAAAGAAATATTTTTATTACTCTTGGATGTACAAGTCAAGAACCTTAGGGAAAAATTAGAAATATGCTTGCCCTAATTTCAAAAAAAAACTTTTTTTAAAGATAGATTGCCTTTTAAGATTGGAAGAGCTTTTATTATATAAGGGTAGTATTGTAAGTGGGAAGGCCTAATGTGATTTAGCATAAGTAAGAGAGGCTTCAAAGTGAATATAGAAATTTTGGGTTTTTAAGCTCGAACTATGATTCTAAGCCTTGCGTCTTTAGGGCTATTTAGGTTTTGATACCCAATCTTTTGATTCAATTTGGTTACTCCTGTTGTAATATGATATATCTTTTAAGGGTTTCATTTTACACTTAGGCCTAACCTCTTTTCTTCATCTTTCTCTTTTCTTTTTTATTATTATTACTTTGCCCCACTATCTCTTGCTATTCTTTCTTTTCTTTTGGCTCCAAGAATGATTGTCTCTATTGCCAAGTTTTTGCTTTTTAAGTGATTTAAGGCCCTAAATCTATGGATTTCTATTATGTAGGCCCGAGTAAGGTAAGTATAAGCTTTAGGTGTTTAAAAAGGAATTGGCTCTTCTTCATTTCAAAGAAAAATAACTTATAAAAAATAAAAGTTACCTTTGAATTTAACGATACCTAAGCAAGCACAAATTAATTTTATCCTTCTCTTCTCATCAATGATCCTAACCTCTGAATTATGCCATTGTAGGGTGGTTCTTCACAAGGTTTAAATTTGAAAATACTCCAAACTGGTCTAATGGGGTGAACAAGAGATAATCGTGTTTATGATTTGAAAATGAATGTCTAGTTTCATTTTAATTTGCATATTAAATTTAAAGTAGACCTCCTTTAAGGAATAAATCCAAAGTATCTTCACCATTTATATCACTCAACTCTCAATATGTTTTAAAGGTTAGTGTATAAGATGGAGTTCACCTCTTTTCATTCTAAACCATTTTAAAAGTGAGTTACCACTTCCTTAAGGAGGAATTTATTTGCCCCAATGCTAATAATACTACAATCATTCAATTGAAAAAGCAATAAGATTGTATTATTCTAGTTGTTATATAAAAAAGAAATAGTCTTTATTGAAAACAACTTGATTTTTCTTTGTCCCTACCTTAACTTCCTCCATTTAAGTGTCTAACAACTTAAAACAACCCGTGAACTTATCAAAAGGCATTGGTATACTCAAAAGAAATGGAGCTTTAGGTGACTCAATTGAACTACCCCCATGACTTGAAGAAGGATCGACATGTCATAGCTCTAACTAAATGACTTTTGCATCAATCAAGTCTTGAATCTTGTTTTTCAATCTCTAGCATTTTTTAGTAGAGTGCTCCTTTTGACATATAGGATAGTCACATCGTGTTTTTGGGTTAAAGCTGTATGGTTTGTAATTCGGATTAGGGGCTTCACAAGCTATAATCCTTGCTTCTTTTAGATGATCGAAGATTTGGGTAATTGAGATCTTTAGTTGAGTGAATTGTCTCCTTTGAGTCACTAAGGCTTGTTCTTTCACACTCCTCCTTCACTCTTTTCTCCTTAGGCCTCCTTCATTATTTGGGTTCACTAGCATTTGATTAGTATTACATGTAGAGTGTTGAAATCTTTTAAGTGTTGGGGTTATTGCCATTTCTAGATCTGTAACGCTCTTTTGTAATGTGGTTACCTTTTCTTCTAAATTTGAGAGTCTCCTTTCCAGGTTTGAATCTTGGGATATTTGGAGAGTGGTGATTATTGGGAACAAGATCCACCATTGTTGGGCCAATTGATGCATCATCTTTTCCAGGGAAGTGACTCTATCATCAGCCATGTGAACTTGATTAGAAGAATTATTTACTAGTTAGCAACTTTTCCTTTCTTTTCTTTTCTTTTTGAAAGAACTCTCTTCTTCTTAAGAAAGAGAAAAGGAAAAATGGAATGTAAGGATAAGACTTATTTACAAGTTATGAGAAAAGAGTAGAAAAACAATCCTAAGGGATTAGGAGCCTAAATATTTATAATCTTACAAGAAAAAAGATCCTAAGGATGTATAGGAGAAGAGATTGAAAAGAGTTAGAATAGAAGGTATAGAGAAAAGGACTTAGAAACTTAAGGACACGACTCTCAAGATGTCATTCAAATAGAAACTAATGAATATTTACAAGCAAAATGCAATATGAAGATATGCAGATACAGAGAGGGGAGTTGACGAATTGACTACGATGTAGTAGGAAAAAGATTTTTATTGCATCTTTGAAGTTTTCCTTACATTATTCAAAAATTTATTACAAATAATCCCTAAAGTCTAGATCCTCTTTTTCTTGTGATGTCTTGGCTCCTCTTTAATCTTATTTCTTTTCTTTAGCTTAGTTGCCTTGATCCATCTAGTAACCTAGGAGATATCTTTAGTATAGAACTTCTGGAAAGCTCTAACCCAGTAATAGGTAGTAATACCTTTAAGGAGTTCAATGACAGCAGCAAACACATCAATGGGATTCATCTTCTAGACCCTTTGTCTATGAAGGAAATCAAGTTTATGACTCCGAGTATGGCTAATAAACTAAACCATAAGTAGGGCTATATTAGTCTTTAATTCTCTATTCTTCTCTTCTTGTAAGCAACTAAGCGATCTGGCCTGTACTGCTAATAGTGTTAGGACTTAAGATTTTCCTTCTAAAAATTGGGTCTCTAGCTCTATAATCCTATGATGTATGTGAAATATCCCATTAAGAAATAAAATAGTTCCAAATGCTACCAAGATATAGGTGTTGATCTTATATTGCTGCCAATCTTCAAAGCTACCACAAAAGAGTTTCTAGTTGTAGCTGGACAGGGTTTTGAACTAAGTAAAAAGATCATCTACCTTAATGATTCTCCTATGGGGATCTACCCATATTTTACATATTTCAGATTCACGGAGACCCAGGAGCTTTTTGAAAAATTTTGCAAGGCTAGCTGTGATATCTGGGACATATTTTTCGTTTCCAATAGGGTGGACTCTTAATAGATAGGAGTATTCTTCAACAGTTGGCCTCAATTGGCATAGGCCAAAGTGAAAAGACTGACTTTTAGGGTCTTAGAAGTAGACCAAAGCCTGTACCATGGTGATATTGGCCTGGACTTTGAGCAATGAGAGGATGGGTTTAATCTTATCTTTAATGAATTTCTACTAGTCTGGATTGAAAAATTGAAACCATCTTTCAAGTATCCCCTTTGGCTTTAGAGGCTCGTAGATATAAATTTCTTTGAAAAGGGCCTGTGTAAGAGAAAACCTCACCATTTTCTACAAAAGGGATGAAAAAGAAAATTACATTAGAATTATCTTATTTATATGGAGATTACATCAATATTTTAAAGAAAGACAACATATACAAGGAAAAGATTAGGAAACTTTACAGATTTTTTTAGTCTTGCCACATCATGTCAATTTATTGATTTTAGGAAAAGGGTTCATGAATGCAATTAGGGTAGGTTCTAAAAAGGTCATTAAGTTTTGTGACCTCACTTGCTAAAGAATATTTTCATTGGTTATATCGAGCTTAAGTGAGGTGGCCTAATCAATCCTAAGCAGTGGTTATATTACAGCACTTGAAGCTTATACAATGGCCTTGTAAACCCCGTAAATTTAGCTACTCAAGAGTAAAATTGAACCCTAATACTGTAGAAGACTTGAAGAGTCATTAAAACCGAGCAAGATAAAAATGTAATAAATCATAAATTTAAATATATTATAAGTAGTAAAAACCTTAGAAATTGATTAAAACCCTAAATCGTATACTAAAACCCTAAAACTAACTTACACGTCATTAATCAAAATTGAACCCGAATTTGATCGAAACCCTAAAATTATAAATATAAACTTATAAAACAATTAAATATTACTCAATAGTGATAAAATTATAGTCGACTGCAATTTTTGATAAAAACGCCTATTCGTGTGAAATTATAACGAAATTATAACGAAATTGCTACAATAACTTGTAAAAATTATAGTTGTACCGGGTACCAATTAAATTGATAAAATTTCACAAAAATTTAAAAATTAATTTATGATGAGATTTGTTATAATTTTTATATTTTGAAAAATTACATATATTTATTATTAATTTTTATTTTCCTTCTCTTTCATTTTCAATTTATCTCTATTCTCTCTTTTCTTCTTTTTCCCATTTGCAACGTCTTGGAAATGGAAGCAAACAAGTAGCCCATGTGATTAAATTAAATTGCCATGTATTAAGTTTACAATAAAAGAAGAAAATTGGAGATAAATCCCTTGTCCCATCTTCATTAATTCAAAAGATTAGGATAGGATTTAGCTTATTATTTTTTTTTATTTTATTTGCTGCACATATAAATAAAGAGAAGAACAAATCTTGGAAGAAAACTTGGAAAGCAAACTGAGAGAGAAAAAAAAAAATTTCTAGACGCAAAACAACGTGAGAAAAGAGAAGGAAGAAAAAGAAGAAGAAAAGAAGAAGGAAAAGGAAAAGAAAGAATTAAAATAAAAAGGTAAGTAATTTAGTTTTTAATATAGATGTATATTATATAGTATATATACATGTACAAATGAAGGATTTGTATAGTATTTTTTTTATAACATTAGTAATACATGTATATGTGCATAAATACATAAATTAAATTATATATGCATGTATTAGGCTATGTATGTACATAAGTATATTATATGGAAAGAGTATGTATTATGTTATTTTTTTAATACATATAATTAGTATTAAGTATTTTCATTACATAACTATAGTATAAATATATATGTATGTACCGTAACTATATATATATGTATACATGTATAATTATTTTTGTATATATATATGTATAGTCGTATAGTATATATGTAGTGAAGTATTTTTATAAGTATGTATATAAGACATATATATATATATATAATATAGAGTATATGCTTTGGGGTATACGGCATAATATATGTATAATATATAGTATACATACTTTATAATAAATACTATGTAAATATATATATACCGAATAAATAAGACAAGAATAGGTATTGTAAATTATTTATATATATCTAAGTATTCAGAATTACATAAGTATATTTATAAGTATAAACATAAATACATGAATATATATATATATATGTACATAAGAGTATGTTTATTTTCATAAAATAAGTATATAGATACATATAGTGTATAACATATAGTCTATATATATATAATATACCGAAATATATATGTAATATAATAATATCTATAAACTAAAATAAATTTATACTTATATGTAGGTANTTTGGCTTTAGAGGCTCGTAGATATAAATTTCTTTGAAAAGGGCCTGTGTAAGAGAAAACCTCACCATTTTCTACAAAAGGGATGAAAAAGAAAATTACATTAGAATTATCTTATTTATATGGAGATTACATCAATATTTTAAAGAAAGACAACATATACAAGGAAAAGATTAGGAAACTTTACAGATTTTTTTAGTCTTGCCACATCATGTCAATTTATTGATTTTAGGAAAAGGGTTCATGAATGCAATTAGGGTAGGTTCTAAAAAGGTCATTAAGTTTTGTGACCTCACTTGCTAAAGAATATTTTCATTGGTTATATCGAGCTTAAGTGAGGTGGCCTAATCAATCCTAAGCAGTGGTTATATTACAGCACTTGAAGCTTATACAATGGCCTTGTAAACCCCGTAAATTTAGCTACTCAAGAGTAAAATTGAACCCTAATACTGTAGAAGACTTGAAGAGTCATTAAAACCGAGCAAGATAAAAATGTAATAAATCATAAATTTAAATATATTATAAGTAGTAAAAACCTTAGAAATTGATTAAAACCCTAAATCGTATACTAAAACCCTAAAACTAACTTACACGTCATTAATCAAAATTGAACCCGAATTTGATCGAAACCCTAAAATTATAAATATAAACTTATAAAACAATTAAATATTACTCAATAGTGATAAAATTATAGTCGACTGCAATTTTTGATAAAAACGCCTATTCGTGTGAAATTATAACGAAATTATAACGAAATTGCTACAATAACTTGTAAAAATTATAGTTGTACCGGGTACCAATTAAATTGATAAAATTTCACAAAAATTTAAAAATTAATTTATGATGAGATTTGTTATAATTTTTATATTTTGAAAAATTACATATATTTATTATTAATTTTTATTTTCCTTCTCTTTCATTTTCAATTTATCTCTATTCTCTCTTTTCTTCTTTTTCCCATTTGCAACGTCTTGGAAATGGAAGCAAACAAGTAGCCCATGTGATTAAATTAAATTGCCATGTATTAAGTTTACAATAAAAGAAGAAAATTGGAGATAAATCCCTTGTCCCATCTTCATTAATTCAAAAGATTAGGATAGGATTTAGCTTATTATTTTTTTTTATTTTATTTGCTGCACATATAAATAAAGAGAAGAACAAATCTTGGAAGAAAACTTGGAAAGCAAACTGAGAGAGAAAAAAAAAAATTTCTAGACGCAAAACAACGTGAGAAAAGAGAAGGAAGAAAAAGAAGAAGAAAAGAAGAAGGAAAAGGAAAAGAAAGAATTAAAATAAAAAGGTAAGTAATTTAGTTTTTAATATAGATGTATATTATATAGTATATATACATGTACAAATGAAGGATTTGTATAGTATTTTTTTTATAACATTAGTAATACATGTATATGTGCATAAATACATAAATTAAATTATATATGCATGTATTAGGCTATGTATGTACATAAGTATATTATATGGAAAGAGTATGTATTATGTTATTTTTTTAATACATATAATTAGTATTAAGTATTTTCATTACATAACTATAGTATAAATATATATGTATGTACCGTAACTATATATATATGTATACATGTATAATTATTTTTGTATATATATATGTATAGTCGTATAGTATATATGTAGTGAAGTATTTTTATAAGTATGTATATAAGACATATATATATATATATAATATAGAGTATATGCTTTGGGGTATACGGCATAATATATGTATAATATATAGTATACATACTTTATAATAAATACTATGTAAATATATATATACCGAATAAATAAGACAAGAATAGGTATTGTAAATTATTTATATATATCTAAGTATTCAGAATTACATAAGTATATTTATAAGTATAAACATAAATACATGAATATATATATATATATGTACATAAGAGTATGTTTATTTTCATAAAATAAGTATATAGATACATATAGTGTATAACATATAGTCTATATATATATAATATACCGAAATATATATGTAATATAATAATATCTATAAACTAAAATAAATTTATACTTATATGTAGGTAGATATATATATATATATATATAGATTACCATAATTAAGGATTTTTTTTCAAATAAGATAAAATTATAAAATATATTATAAGTATATATATATATGCATAAACCGTGAAATATATAAATAATAAGAAAATAATAAATAATAATAATCGTAATAAGACTAAAATCTCAAAAATAAGAAAAATATGCTTAAAATATTAAAAATATCAATTATATGGTTTAAATAACTATTAAATCATAAATATATTAAGAAAAAGCTAAAATTAGTATTTTAGAATTTTTAAACTAAAATAATAAATTCTGTGATATTTTTATGTCACAATTTAAATTGCAAGTCATAGCATCCAAAACGGACCTTGCTACAAGAAAATATGCTCGAAAATGATCAAAATGGACTATAAGTTCATAATAATCTGAACTAAAATGAAAAAGTTATACGCAATTCGATACAAAGCTTGAATTGATGATTTCACGTAAATCAATAATCAATTTAAGCAAACAGTACGATTTAGCATGCTAATTTAATTATTTAATTCCCAAACTTATTACTTTCCATATTCCTCTAATGTTAGGTAATCCTAAGATTGAGATCAACTTACCTTTAGACTATTATAATCCTTGACATCATTTATGACCAAGTGAGTACTCCTGATGACTCTATACTTGTTTTGTGCTTATAATTAGTGCACATGAATTAAATATTAATAACTTGATGCATGGGGTTTCAGGTTATGCATGTGACTACTATTGATTGAATATTGTGCAAAATATTGTTAAATGTTGAAGATTTAGTTATATAATTGATTGTTGCATAACTTAAATGATTTGTTGATATTGTTTGATCACCTCATAAATTGACTTAATTATATTTAACTCAATAAAAATTAAACGGTTCATACATAAAACACAAATATTGCATATAATGTTCCAGTCGTCACCTTACGCGGTTGGTAATGAGGGGCCTTGGAGGGATGGATTCCTACATGATTTGATTAGTATAGTACAGGAGCATTGGTATAATAAGACCTTATCCTTGGTTCGCGGGTTATATTGGCGTCGGAGACACTAATCGTGGGTGGCTGGGGGTCGCGTCTAGAGACCACCGCTGTAGAATATGAGCATGAACTGCGTGAGCTCGTTCATTGCTAAACCTAGATATTTGTATACTATTAATCGATGGAAGTAGAAACCTATTTAGTGAAACAGGGAATATATATATATATATAATGATATAAGGGTAAAAACCCAGGTGCTAGAGCTCGGTTGTGATTGGTGCCGATGTATCTCCAACCCTTACTTTAGAGGGCATTAAATCCGATGTTATATGCAGTACCGGTCAACTGCATATATACTGTTTGGCATACTGCTTGTTCATGCATTCATATGTTTGGTAATAAACTGTTTAATAACTTGTTTGCTGGTATAGTACGAAGGTTAACTCACTATGCTCTTATAGCTTACTCTCCAATAGTTTTCTCTTGCAAGTTGCTAGATAATCGAGCATGGGTTAGGAACTGAGGGTTGAGTGCCAACGTCGAGATGCATAGAAGTTAGACTCTGAAGACAGACTATATAGTTCATTTGAGTTATTATATATATATAATTATTAATACTACTTTTAAATTTTGTGACTTTAGTAAGTTTGAGTTTTAAAACTTTACTATCTAATCTTATTGTTTGGTAGGGGATACCGATTCTCTGCGGTTTTATTGGATTGTGGCTTATCAGATACAATCTTGCAATCTCTAACTTGCAAGATGATTTTCTAATCATGGGAATCATGGTTGCACACATAATATGAAAATTTTAGGTAATCCTATTAGGCCCCCTTGAGGGTCATGACAGGCCTCCCTTTCAGGGTCCTAAGACGGCCTGGGTTTGACTGCATCTACTTTGTATCTTTGATGCAACAAATGACCCCTGATATCCTATTGCATGTTGTATGCAAAATAAATATGATAATAGTACATAATGAAGCTAATAACCAATAAACAGAAGTTGAGAGTGAACTCTAGGAAAAATATAGGGAAAGAAGTTTCGGTTTTTTTTTTCTTTTTCTCTTTTATAATAATGCCACTTTATTAACTATTTGCCAAACCTTGAAGAATGTATGTGAGAAGGGTGGGTTTTAGAGGACCTTAAACTCTGTGACCTTTCGTGTTTCTAAAAAAAGGTTCTTTGATCACATTGAAGTTTAAGTGGGGTAACTTAATCAAACCTAAACAGTGGTTGCCCCACTACGCCTGAAACTTACATAATGGCTCCTCGTCTAAAGGTCTCAAGAAGGCCTAAGTTTGACCATATCTATCATGCATTCATGGTATATAAAATAAATCCCCCCTCCTAAATAGTTAAATAAATAAAACTAAACTTACAAAAATATTAGGACAATTTAGTACAAATAACAAAGAATGAATAAGTAAATAAATTACACTAAGGTGATTTTTCAAGATTAATTTTAATTTTCAAATACTAGATGGCTAACCCTCTTGACAATCCTTAGTAGAGTCGCCAAGTCATTGAGCTTAATTTTTTCCTCTTGGTTTTTATAAATTAATCTTCTTTAACTGATAAATATTAAACACTATCCGTTTAATCTTGACCCTTAACTAAGATTTAAGGAAAACCGGTTTTTTAATTTGAAAATTGTTTACATTCGTCACTCGATCGTAGTCGAGAAAAAGAGTTAAGTTATAACTAATTTGGCAGATTGATTATAACGTAGCTATTGGTCCAACGATAAAAACTAATTTTCAAAAACGATTTAAAAAATAGAGATCTAGATTCGAAAGTTAGAATTTTTAAACCCTTATGGTTATCATTAACTTTCCAAATTTAATTTTAACCTTAAAAATCACCTTTCAATTCTATAAAACAAAACTCAATTATTGGTTAATCGAATTAGACAACTTGAGTAATTTAAACTAAAAAAGGAAAAATAGGTTCTTTTTTTTTTATCATCACTCTGTAGGTATCTATATACCCGCTATTCAAGATTAGACGTACATAGTTTTTTTCCGAAAATATTAGCAGGTTGATTTATTTTAACTTTTAAAAAACAGTTGGGTTTACATTTTTGCCTATTTTTAAGTTTATTTAAGGAAATTATTCTAAGAGAACCTAATTGGAGTTTTTTTTTTTTGGAAATTCTAAATAAGATCTTAATTTTGAAAAAGTCCATTTATTTTATTTATTAAAAAAATAATTTTTCTAGGTAGTAAAATTTTATCCATTCATTCATTTATTTATTTTATTTTATCTATTTTAAAAAAATAAAAATGGGCTATTCTTTTTCCTTTTATTTTAGCTTTTCACTTTTCTTTTTTATTTTCTTCTTTTTCTCTTTTTTTTTATTATTATTACACTTGCATGGAAAACAACAAAAAAAAAATAAATAAATAAATAAACAAATAAATGAAAAAAAAAAATTATGTAGACTAGGTCGGCTCGTAGTTGGCTTCGATTGGCTCATAGTCGGCTTAATGTGCTCCAATCGGCTTGTTGGCTTCGATCGACTTAGATTGACCTAGAGAGTCAGATTTAGAATGTGTTATGTAGGGTTGTTGGGTGTGAGAAATTCAATGGTGGTAATGGTTTTTGTCGAAAATCACCATGGAGGTAACTATTCTAGAGAGGGAGAAAGGGATTAGGCTAGAGAGAGAGCTTTGATTTGCTTACTCAGAGTGTTTCTAAGCTTATGTTATGTCTCCTTATGTATTTCCCGACCCTTATTTATATTAAATAAAGCTTAAACGAGATTGGAAAGATCATTAATGGAGAAATCAACCATGAATGGAGATACTGGATTTTAGTTTTTTTTTTTTTATTTTCATTTTTGGAGCCATTTTAATACCGAATCTTGACTAAATTTAGACAAAAATTGGGGTAGATTCAAAAGTAGGTCATGCGTATTACATGATTTCACCATTAATTTGGTGAAATTATGTAATAAAATTAGTAAAAAATGGTCTCGAATAAAGTACGGGAGGAAGGAAAAAACTGGAAAAAAGAGTTAAAACTGCGAAGGAGGAAGGGGGTGCATGTCATGTGTGAGATATGTGCCACATACCCTCATACGGGTGTTTGCTGGCCTACCTTGTTGTTTCCAAATGTAC
The DNA here is from genome assembly GCA_024138015.1 of Lumnitzera littorea. Taxonomy (NCBI): domain Eukaryota; kingdom Viridiplantae; phylum Streptophyta; class Magnoliopsida; order Myrtales; family Combretaceae; genus Lumnitzera; species Lumnitzera littorea. The sequence goes on from JAMXBB010000007.1 coordinate 78,226,456, forward strand.
GTAAGGCCTTAGGCCCTATTGGGTCAAACAAAAATAGACCAGGTTTTATTAAAACCTAGTTCGACCTACTTCCCCCCCTTTTTTTTATAACTTTATATTGAAATTTCAAAATTTTTTTTTAGACATCTTATTTCTTGGGTTTTTTCTTATTTTTCTAAATTTTCTTTTTGTTTTGTATTTTTTCTAGATTTCTTGTTTTTTTTTTTGTACTTTTTTTTTGTGTTTTTCTAAACTTCTTATTTTTTGGATTTATTGGATTTTCTTTAATTTTTTATTTTTTTGTGCTTTTCTTGATTTAAGACCCCTTATCCTATTGAAATGAAATGCAATAAGATAAAGAGGGCAAAAATTGGGTGTCTATACTCCCGCACCACTCATTTTGTCCAGCATGTCGTATAACCTCAGAATGGGGTACCTATACTTGATTGTGATCTTATTTACAGCTTTGTTATCCATACACATTCACTAAATACCATCCTTCTCTAACAATTTGTTGACTTGCCTCTAGAGCTTGGCATCTTACTCAAGATTAATATGATAAGCAGGTTTGTTTGAGAGAGTAGCACTAGGTATCATGTCAATGTAGTGTTTAATGCCTTGAAAAGGGGGTGAGCCCTTAGGAAACTTCTCAAGAAATAGGTTGGCATATTCATCCAATAGTTATCGGATCTCCTTAAGTAGCTCAACTTGATCTTTCATTTCTAACAATCGCCTAACCAATAGGAAGGTTAACACATTAGAATTAATAGCTTCTCGAAGCTCTGACTAGCTTAGAATTAGTACCTTCTTAGATCCTCGAGCTAACTTAGCTTGTAACTTGCTTACTTAACTTAAGGTCATGGGGTTTAAAGTGATTTTCCTACCATCTTTCTTAAGCACATACATGTTCTTAAAACCATCATGAAGGACCCTTTGATCAAGTAACCATGGTTGGCTTAGTACTACATTTGATGTGTACATGGGCAGTACATTACAAGGAATTTCATCAAAATAATTCTTGATTGAGATTGGCAGTAGTACTTGCTAAGTAACGTATAAAGCTCCTTTCTCATTTAGCTAATGTAGTTTATACAGTCTTGGGTGTGAGATTGTCGGTAGCTTAAGCTTTTTAATTAGCTTAGCAAACATTACATTAATGAAACTATCACAATCTACTATGAGGGCACATATCTGTTCATTCACCTTATAGGTGATGTGAAAATAAGTTTTCGCATTGCTCCTCTTTAATTAATGGTTCAAGGCTCATTGCTCATCTAACAACTAAGGTTAGCTTATCCAAATCCTTGGTAAACATTGCTTCCTCAACTAGCTTAACACTAACCTCGGCTCCTTCCTTCAACTCTATCTTGTTCTTAGGCTCCTCATCCATACTGTCTACTTCAATCTTTAGGGCATCTCCCTTGAAGATCATAGTTTGCTTGTTCGAGCATTAGACAGCCATATGTCCAAATCCTTGATACTTAAAGCACTTGATTTGGCTCATCTTCCTCCTAGATCCTTATCCCTTTTCATAAGTTCTCTTCGATGACTCTTGGTTGGCAATGCGACCCTTTAGCTCAATCACTACCTTAACTTTTCTACTAATGTTACAACTTTAGGGAGCTCGGCTACGGCTCTGAGCAAGTCAACCCATTAGAAGTCAATTCGACCTATTTTTCCTCTATCTCTCTACTTGTTAAGTAATTTTGATGGCTTCATCCAATGTAGCAAAATGTGGTAATTCCACTATGTCTAGAATACCATATCTCAATCTAGTAAGGAATCTGGAAATTGTTCGAGCTGAAGGTTCACTACTTCACATCGAATCATAAGCATTTGGAATTCTTGATCATAATCTTCAATAGTTCAGCTTCCTTGTCTTTACTTATGAAGTCAAGCAAAAGTATCCTACAAGTAAGCATCCAGCACAAATATATTTTTGAGGACTCTTTTCATCTTAGGCGATGTGATAAACTCTTTGTATCCTTCTTGCCTTCTCATGGCTTGTAGGTTTCTCTACCATATTAGAACATACCTTAAGAACACTACAACAACAACTCTCATTTTCTCTTAGTCCTCATATTAGTAGTAGTCAAAGACTTGCTTTACTTTTTCTTCCCAGTCGAGATAGTCATCAACATGTCTAGAACCAATGAAACTCAGGATTTGAAGCTTCACAAGGTCGGCAACTTAGTATACTCGAGCTCACTTTTTTGCTTCAACATGCTCTTCTTCTTCATCCTCTTCATCTACTTTGCCCAAGTCAATCCTCCTCTACACACATTCTCCTACTCTTCCATCTCGATCTTATTGAGCTAGGATTTGCCCCCCATGCGGCCTAAGTAGCTTAGGGAATGTTTTGTGTAGCATCAGCAGGTTGAAAGGCTAATGTATGAACAACTCTAGTTAGGTTAGCTATCAAGATAGCCATTTCGTTGATTCATTTGTTCATATTTCTAAGAGTATTTTAAGGCTAATGACCATTGTAGATAACACCACTATTATCATCCCTAATAGTAGCATTCACACTTGATTCAGTCATTTTTTTACAAAATTCCAATCAATACTCGAAACTTCAGTGCTCATAAAATAAGTAACACTATTTTTTAATCAACCAACTTTCATACGCTTTCTACTTCTACTAACTCAACTCACTACTTCACAGAGATCATGCAACTATTACTTACTCTATTTTCTTAATTCAAAACAGGTTACAACAAGTTACACAAACAACAATGAATCAATACGTCGTTTTCTTACTCAAACACTCATAGCTAACTCTTTCACTACCACTACCTACTACTATAACCAATACTACTCACAACACAACAATAACTAGCTTAAATACAACTTTCTCAAACGAATCTCCGTTTTGATACCAAGATGATAGGCTGACCAAGAGCAGACAAGGGAGACTGTATCAGGGTAGGTCTAAGCTTACAAAAATCTTGATAACGAGAATGGAAAAGTACATGAATCAAGGAATGAACAAGCAAGCCACAATTAGCATGAAGGATGTTATGCACCAAGGAACTACCGAGAACTCACAAAGCGAACTCGATATGATGCATGAGTTAGCTTGGTGAGAGTACTAACTACCTAACCTTACTTAAGGATTAAGATAAGAGTAAAGCAAGTAAAAAGGGAATGCTCATAGAAAGAGAAAATGAAGTATATTCAATATTAGATGTATTATTGTAAAAGGGTATCTATACCCAAAAAGTTAGGGCACACTACCTAAAATGGAAGAGACAAAAGGGTATTATCTAAAAGAAGTAATGTACATCGAATAATAAAGTGAATAAATGAAAAATCAAAGAAATTAGTAATAAGTGTAGCAAATCCTTTCACATGGTACTGGATACATGGCAATTAGTCATTGGGGCACTTTTAGCAAAAATAGACAAAATCATACTATTAAGCTGAAAGTTACCAAGCAGATGTTGGGATCCTTCTAAGGAGATATTGGCTTGGAAGTGCCCTAGGGTTCTCAACACAATTATTACTAAGCTAGTGGTCAGCATAGGTAGAATAGTATAGAGACTAGGGATAGCTAAACAATCTAGGAAACATGAACGAAGTTGGCATACAATAGTTGACAAAGTTGAAGTAGCTTGGCTAAGCATTTGGAGTTGGTCGGTAGTGAGGATCAGCTCGACCTTGGCTAGAGCTAGCTAGAAAGATAAAATCCTCTTTATTAATCCTTCAAAACCTCGAGCTTAAGCTCAGGTCAAAGGTCTAGTTGTCTGATTTCCATCGTTGGCACAATCACTTCCTCCTTTTCTTAAAGAGGGTACCTACATTAAGGCCTCTCCTTCACATGTGCTCTACTTACTACCTACGTGTGGCTTCTATCTGCACTGTTGGTCCCAATCGCTATTACCTGTTACAGGGAAGGGGGGATGGGCTTATACCAACTATCTTCGTTCTTGGAGGCCTCACGTCAAAACTTATTCCTTTACAATTGTTGCGATTAGTTACCATCTTCAGAGATTTAATTGATGAAAGGAAAGGAAATGGATAGAAAGTACGGGAAAGTGAAGGAAACATTCTAGCAGAATTTTCAAAGTGACGGTAGTAAATGAGGAATGGACTAGCTATCAAGTTCCTTATATAATTTGTTAGGGCTATGCGAAGATGCTTCATTAATGATCATCGCGAAAGATTACATGTTGTGATAAGGGAATAAACAGTTAGTGATCGTTCAATGAATAGATTGCTAGCTAAGCATTTACATGTGCAATACTGATGGTGTACACCTTTGGAGGGCTTTAGGTACCGCAACCACCACATGAGTCACACCAACCATCACATTCAATCAACAAATAAGCAACGATCAAAATCCTCGAATGTACCCGAGGTATTCAATTGCCTGAGGTCACTAAAGCTCAAGCATATGCCCTACAAGCTTAAAAGAAACCTACTAGTGCTTGACCTTAACCCTAAGCACCCTATAAGTGACAATGAGCACATAAGCAATACAATGTGATCCTACGAGGACTAAATGCAAAATGATGAGCTAGACCAAAAAGAAATGAAGGAAAATAGAGATGTACATGTGTAATAACTTCATTTTTATTAACGATTCAAGAATGCTTACAAGGCTTAAGGGCTAGCATACTAGCTTCAAGTATAAGTCAACAAGTAAGAAGAAAATAAAGGCAAAGATCACATCAAAGGATGCTCGAAGCCTCCTAGTATACTTTTCGATGTCAAATGCCTGTCTTTAAGCTCACAACTTCAACATAGCTTTGCTAAAGGGTCTTTGCTTAACTTAATTTGCTCACAAGCCTTAACTACATTGTTTGTTAGGGGCTCCCACTTGCCCTAAGGAACCTTAACCAACCTTAGGAGATCGAGCTGATGGCTATGGTCTTTAAGAAAGTCAAATGTCATTCCTTTACCACCATAGTCACCACCGAGCTTGGGCTCCTTCTTGTCCAATATGACATAGTAGTGGACTCAAGATCGAGTACCATGTCAATATCAATAACTTTGAGAAGGACCCCCCGCAACCCTCCCCAACTCATCAAAACAACTAGGAGACCTAGACCTACTTGCAAAACTCAGCCAAAAACCCTAGGGAATGACTTGAGTCTAATAGAAGCTACTTAAGTACTAAGAGGTAAATGAAGTGGCTATTATCGAACTAACTTGAAAAAGCATGTAGACTTGTTTAGACTACCATATTCTCGAGGCTTAGACCTTCTCCAGGAGTTGTAGAGCCGATTTAGGCTAAGCACTCCTAAGCAATGTAAAGTCTGGTCTCTCTAATTTAATTGGGACCACAGACCGAGGGAATCCCCTCTCAATGCCAAAAACACTAAGGATGGCAAGCAACACTTGAGGATCTACTATAGGGACTTGAACGTCCATGGTGTTGATGCCGTAACACTTGGAGGACAAACACTTGAGTACTTCATGAAGAGCTAAGGGGTCTATATACACCCCTTGATTAGTCTATAGAGGCCACCCCTAATCACTAGGCAACCTTTTACATCCCTTAATCTGTATTTAAGGGGTCTGTAGTGAGGGCATGACCTAAGTTTATATGCCCTCTCATATAGGATGATCATTCTAGATTCACTCATTTGTCACAAGCCTTATGTGGAAAAAAACGTTTTGCAATACTCTCAAATGAACCACATGAAGCATGTTTAGAATGGGGAAGAAGGTGCCCTCATTAAGCCTTTATATAGTTAATAGGAAAGAAATCCAATCTATCCATATGTCATTGCTAGCCTATAACCAAGGAAAGGTGTCAATGAAGGGTTACCATAAATGCCTCCCTTAACTTCTAACTATCATGACTCCCAAGGTGCAACAATAAGTATGCATACAACTCACTTCCCTAGGGGCTTTCACTATGCCTTGAAAAGGCAATTGGAAAAGACTACAATCAATAGTTACATTAACGGTTACATCTAGAAGGTCATTTATAATACCCTTCCCAATGCCTTGACACATGCATGACTACTTCTCCATTGTGGATCCAATAAAGGCCTCGACCTCTTGAGCCCAAGTCTCCTGTACCCTCCTTGATACTCCTATGATAAGGAGAGAGAGAGAGAGAGAGAGAGAGAGGGGGGGGGGGGGGGGGGGGGGGGGG
>JAMXBB010000007.1:78235495-78310903 GCA_024138015.1 Lumnitzera littorea
CAAGACTCCAAAAGGCCAAGCCTATTAGAGAGATCGACTAGGGTAATACCAAGGCCTCTCCAACTTAGATAAAGAATGGCTCGACATTTACCTAAGCTCTATCTACCCTCCTTAAGCTTAGCCTTAGCACCTCAAGGGTCCTTTTTTGGGACCCCTTCTCCCTTACTCGCCAACCATATGATGAGAGTAGATTTCTATTACTGAGGACAACCTTTAGAGGGCTTGTTGACTAGCGCAATCGGTCTCATCCTCTTTTCTTCGCTTTTTTTTCTTTTTTTTTTGTCTCTTCATTAAATGTTGAATGACCATTTGACATACAGCTTGGCGGCTACCTCCTATTGATGTGACAAGTCATCCTTCACCAACAGGGAAAAAGAGTGGAAGTTGTTTCTCATATTGATAGAACCACCTCCTTAGATTTCGTACTAGTCAATCCCTAGTACCGTGTGTTTCATTAGGTCATATCCTCTAACCTATAAATAGAAGTGAGGCCACTAAGTAAAAGATCTTTTGGATACTCTTAGGAACCCTCTCATTCACTTATTCTCCCATTCATAGAAACCCTACTACTCTTTGTGTGAACTTGTATATTGGAAGGCATTCACTAACTAAGCCATAGGAGGCTTTTTGTAAGTTAACCTCTAGAAGCAGCTATCAAACCACCATAGGTTTACCTAAGAGTCGTATGTTGGATATCCATCACCATCGGTTGGTGGTAAAGACATATTTTTCACGTTTTAATGTACAAATTAGATAGAATTATTATTGATTTTATATTAATCATTAAGAAATGATACTTAATTATTTTCATTTGAACATTTTAGGAATTTGAGGATTCAAAGTGGAAATACAGACTATTTAAAGGAGTTTTACATAAACGAAGAAGCCCGAAATGAGCTATGACATGATTGGAATTCAACACAACTAACCTACACTTACATTAGCGGCTTTTGGAGTCTACGCCATTGGCTTTGAAGGTTACACTGTTGGCCTTCAAGAAAAAGAAGCCTTACGCAAGCGAACCCTAATTTTTCTTATAAATAGCCTTATGTTTCACTATTTGAGAGACATTTTTTTTACATGTACACACTTTCCTTAGACTTAGAGAATCGTAGAATAGTCATTTGATAGTTCTTGAATAATTCTTCTATAGAATCGCTTAGATCATTGATAAGATTTTTCTTTTGCTATGGAGACTAAGTTTTGGAGTTGCAATTAAAGTTTATATTTTCCAATTACAAAATTGGTGACATCTATTTTAATTATATTTATGCAATTCTGTGAATTATTCATGCTTGCAATTATGAATTTCCTTACAATTTCAATTAGTAGTTGTGCTTTTATTTCAAATTCCATGGTTGGCTAAATTTATTTGTAAGAATTGATGAAACTCTAGATAGTTAAGATAATGATTGTGTTCATGTTATATGATTAATAGATATATGGACGATTCATGATTGCAATTTCTATGATTTCAATTATAGTTGTTTAATTAATTATAATTGTTACAAACCCTAGTGATATGGGAGTTGATATAGAGTTTGTTAGAAATTCTTGGTTAATTTGATTAATTAATGTAGAAGCAGCATTAATTGAATAAATTAAAAATTATCTAAAGATTAATGTGATGTTTGGCAATTGATTATTCACTAAGACATTAGGAATAATTGATTTAGGACATTAGATAATTATAGTATTGGGAGATATATGCTTGTAATTGAGAGTCCACTGTTAATTGGAGATGCGGGAGGTGATTGATTAAGTAGGGGTTTGAATCCTTAAGTTTTAAGGTATAATAATTTTGCTTGAGTGACCATATAGTTAATAATCTATATAACATGATAACAATTTGATTTGTATAATCTAGGGTGGATTCTGTTTTTCCCATAATTCTCGATTGATTATTTAGTTTTAGATATTTTATAGTTATTTTCTTTTCAATAGTTTTAGGGTAATTATTAGATTAATTAATTTAATTTTTATTACCTAAATATTGATAAAAACTATCATAGGTTTAGTAATATTATAGTCCTCAAGAGATCAATAACCTTATTTACTTTGTATTACTTGATTCTAACCCAGTACACTTGCGAGAGTATTCACAATTTATTTTATATATATAGTTTAAGCAAATTAAGTTTTTGGTGCCATTGCCAGGGTGTTACACTATTAGCAAGAAGTCTTAGGGAACTTTTGACTACAATGATGTGGTTTTCATTTCAAGCTAAGTGTCTCTTATATGAGAGATTCTTTATTATAGTAAATCTTTATTTTTCTTTTTTATCTTTTGTAACTAGAGATTCAAATTTTAGATTTAAGTTTGAGTAATAAGGTATTATATGTTAAGCTTGCTTTTTTCCTGATTTTTACTATTTTCCTTAACTTAATTAGCATTAAACCCTAACCCGTTTAATATTAACCTTCAACTAAAAGTTAAGAAAAAACTTGGTTTTTTTATTTTTAAAACTGTTCAGAGTCTCTACTTGATTAGAGTTGAGAAAAAAGAGCTAAGTTATAATCAATTAGGTGAATTAGTAACAACTTAGTTATCGGTCTTTCGAGTAAACTAATTTTCTAAAATAGTTCTGAATACTAGATATTTTAGTCTAAAACCTAACTTTTTTAACCCTTAATGGGTACTACTTTTAACTTTTTAAATTTAAATCTATCTTTCAATAATAACCTTAAGAAGAAAATCTATTCACATGTAATTGAGTCCATTCAATTGAATGTATAAAAGGGATAATTTTACAAAAAGATGGAAAAATTTTTTTTTCTGTATTTTAAGTTACCCCATAGTTTCATGCAAGTGCCTATGTATTTACCATTCGAGATCAAACTTTCGTAGCTCATTTTTAGAAAACTTTAATGTGTTGGTTTGTTTTAGTTTTGGAAATTGGCCGAGTTTACAGTTTTAACTTCGTTCGAGTTATTTAAGGAAAATTCTAAAGTGTCCTAAATTAGTTTTTTTTTTAATTTTTTTTTATCTTTGAAATTTCTAAAATGTTCTAATTTTGAAAAGGGTTGATTTCACTTTATTCTTTTGAAATTTTGGTGTTTCGCTAAGTGACAAAATATTATTCACTTTTTTTTTTTATCTTTAGTTATTTTTTATTTCATTATTATTTTTTTTTCTATTCATGTATAACTAGATAAACTAAGTTAAGCTTCCCTATTTTTTTCCTTTTTCTATTTTCTTTTTTTTTTCAGTTACAAATTAGAATAAAATAAATTAAAAAATAAGTACAAGACAAAACAACAACAAAACAAGTAAAGGGGCTAAACTTGGATAGGAACATGGGTTGGAGGATAGATCGGAGCTCTAGGTTGGGTTAGATCCGGTGTAGGTTTAAATCCTAGGTTACAAGCCAACTTCAACAGCAGTGACGTACGAGGATAGTTTAGCTTAATTTGACTACTAGAATGAGTAAGAGAGGGGATTTTTTATGCTGATTTTATAGGAATTAGGGGAAGGGGGGTAGGCTTGATGCCACAACTCGAGGAGGTGGTTTGGTGGTGGTTTAGAGAGTGGCGGTAATTGCAGTTTTTTAGGTAACAAGTGTGGTGGTTAATGAGGTTGAAAGGGTACTGAATGTAGGGTTTTAGACTACCATGAGTTCGGTCGTGGTAGTTGTTTGGGTTGAGATGGGCGGAGCTAGTGGTTTGATTGAATGGTAGTCACGGCCTTAGTAGTGGTCAAGGGTTTCATGGTAGTTGTAGTAGAGGTCACGACTACTTGCGAAAGGGGGTTTAGTTTAAACGTGTAGTGGCTAGGAAACACCACTAAGGTTGTTGCTTTGCTCGGAAACAACCAAAAAGAGAGTGAGAGAGTGCAGTGTAGAGGGAGAGAGAGTTTGAGAGTGTGTTTAGGGGTGTAGGGGTGAAAACTTATGATAGAATTGTGCTCTTTGACCTCTTTTATAGCTTTTCGATGCTCAATGCAGCTTAGGAAGGTCAATAATAAAGTGATTTCGAGGATTTACATTAATGGATTTTCAATGAAATTGATCCACGATTGATGTAATTCTAGTGAAGTAATAAGTTTAAAATGGTTCCTTGAGTCACTCTTTTGCTTGAAATGCTCACAAAAAGGTTTAATTTTCACTAAAATGCTTAAATGGTGCAAAATCAAACTTAAAGGAAAGTTTGCGCATTCAAGCTTCTCTTAATCTTTTATGCTCATATTGTCCATCTAAAAGATGTATCTAGATGCTTTCTTGGTATCAATTAGAAGTATTCCAAGAGATCTTCATGATTTCACCATTAATTTGGTCAAATTGGGAAGAAAATCAAATGAAAGATAGCCCCAAAGTGATGACACTAAGCTGCTTTCTTATGGGAAAATGAAGGAAAAGATTGGGAAAGGGAAGGAAAAAATTTGTATCAACCAATCACTGGCCGACATATGTCCAAATGTCCCAAAAAAAAAAGTGCCTAGCACTTCTCATAAGATCGAACTTAGGATCTCCAAGTCTATCATAATGCAAGTCCAAATGTATTACTATTAAGCTATTAGCTAGCATCTTATTCTTGTATGCAATTAAATTACATACATAGATTAGGTTGGCTAGAGTTAGAATTAAATCTAAGCTCAAGGCCAACATCCCTTTTTTATTTAAGACTAAACTCGAATATTAAAGCTAAATTAAATCATCTACTTTTAAAAGTTCTACCTCTTCTTAAAAAAAAAATCAATTTTTTTGTAATTCTTCTAAATTTTTTATTTTTTATACTTTTTCTAAGTTTTCTACCTTTTTTGTATTTTTTACTAAATCATGACCCTTTTTTCCTATTCCAAAAGGAAAAAAAAAATTCTAAAATTACAGAAGAGGCAAAAATGAGGTGTTTACATAATGATTGAGAGTTAGATTAAGGAGAGTTAAGATAGCTTAGACCATAAAGGACATAGCAATTGAAAGTACTACTTAAGGTTCTAAGGATTGTCTCAATTATAAAAGCTTACATGTAATTGATGTTAGAATGTTCTAGTGGATTTTCGGTGGTTGAACTAATAGTGTTGGTAGAAAAGATGTAGGTAAAAAATTAGAACTCTATCTAGCTCAAATTCTCCTACTCTTGTCTCTTCACTTTACTTTATATTGCTTGTTGTTCCATTGTGTTAAAGTTGCATATACAAGTGAATCAATTATATTTGCCCATTAACTCTACTAAATCTAAGTGCTTTCATTGTATAAATTAAAAGGGGTTAATGTATGAAAAATTTGAACATAACCTATTACACTTAGGTATAATAGTATATATATGTACAAAATTTTCTAACTTTTCAACATTAAAGAGGGACAATATAGGATTCCGTGCTTTATAAAACCTCTTTGGTTTTTCTTTTTTTTTTTTTATGTTTCAGTATTTTTAATTGTAAACATGACCTTTACTCATAACTACTACTTATTGTTACATCATTTATCAAAATGTATCTCACAATAAAGAATTCTTCATAACTATAAGTGGTTAATGTAACTATTAAAAAAAATTAGAAAATATTAGTTAGTTCATGAATGCTAGCAATTAGTTAAAAATTAGAGACTATAAGCTAGTATAAATAGTTCAACTAAAAAAAAAATAAAACTAGTATAAATAATCCTTGTTTTAGAAATAACATATGCATTTTTCTACTAATAAGCAATAAAATGAAACACTTCTAGGTGGTATTGAAAGCATTTTTGTCCAAGAAGTCTCTTTCAATCACAAATTCAAAAAGATTTTTTGTGCAACATGTAAGTAATCAAACATTTGATTAAATTACATAAGCCTCACTCTACACATCCATCCCTTTTGTCTTAATCTTTCCATCTCATTTGCATAACTCATCCTCTCAAAGATCAACTCCTCCTCTCTAATGGAGATAATCAAACCCATTTTAACATGTAGCTACCTAAAAAAATTTTAATTTCACTAACATTGTTATAGTCTAGGACATGAATATTGGTCTCCCAATATGATGAACCAAACTCGAATTCCATATCCCTTTCTTCTAAGTTGTAATATAGTTAGTAAAAACAAAAAATTGAAAAATTTGTGATTTCTTATATTCACTATCAACAACACTAAAGAGTAAAATTAGAAGAAATGTTTATTTGCTCAACTTAATATGTCTACCCTACCTTTATAGATTTGATTCTCTAGAGCATCATAGACACCTTAATGAGGACTACTGTTTTTACTCAACTATATAAAAAAGCCTAAATTTACATGAACTTTGCCCTTAATGAATGAAAACCTATGGTTACTAATGACATAACTAATGCACTCCAATTGCATAATATCTGCTAAGTTCTTTTGCTTGTGCCATGAAATGACTTGTTTTCTTTCTTGTATTTTTATTCATTAGTATTATTGTTACTTGCCACTACTAGAGTTGAGCTCTCTTATGTGAGTTTTTATGGAGACTTGCAAACTTCAATTTTTCTAATCTTCATTTTCATATACACTATGGTGTTTGTTTAGCTATAAAGCCCGAATTATCGTAAAAACCCATTATGCATGCTTACATTGTTCCATCCTTTTTACAACATATCAAATAAAGATTTGCTATTATGATGGAAATATCTAATATTACCTCATAATGTGTTTGCTTATTTAACTTTTAATTACACAATGAATAGATTTGATTTGCCTTTGCAAATAAAAGAGGGACTTTTATCTATATTATCATTCCAACATCTCTTGATTAGACTTGTTTACACTTTTACAATTCAAATAAACAACTTGACAAGTGACTACAAGCAAGTGTACATCATTGATTAATGCAAATAACAAAAACTGTTTCCTTTAAGATAGCTACATCATTCCCATATGAAGTTTTCTATTAATTAACAACTGCACTTGAGATCAACTTTATTTGAAAAATGCAAATTTTCTTAAATTCATCCTAAACAAGTCTATTTATCTAAGATAATAACTATATAAACTAAGGCTAGGCTTTTGATAAAAACAAAAGGCTTTTAATGTATATATATATTATGCCACTATGGACTAACAAATCTACAAATTAATCCTTAAGCCATGTAGTTTATGAATCATTGATTCACAATATTATTCTAAACTTACTCTTGCAAGATATATAATCTATTATTGTTTATTCTATTGAGTATGCACTCATGACACAATAGCTATAATTGATTAATAAAAATCAAATCCTTGAAATTTTTATAACCACAGAATCGATTAAGTAGTCTCATGTTCTCTAAATTGAGGTATATATCCTTTGTGCTTCAATGCAAAATCATCTTTTGGTATTAATTATAAATCACAACTTCACTTTAATGAATGTCCATCTACAAGAGTTTTGAAGAGCAAAAATAAGCACAAATTTCACCATAATATTAAACTCATATCAAATTGCGTAAATTATTAAGCCATAATTGTAGCCTTAGAAAAAGTTAAAACTAATTAATATATGATAAACAAGTCAATAACATAAGTAAAATACATAAAAGCATGTTTATAGAAAGGAATAAAGAGAATTTAGCCTCAAGGTAGAGAAGTTCTACTAAACTTAGGATGTTCAACCCTTAATCTAGCTTTCATATTATTAAATTAGGTAAAACTCTTTGTTTAAGATGCAAAGAACACTAAAATAATGACAAAAAAGTGAGATCTTTTTATTTTTTCCTTAATGAAAGGAAGCCATTTATATTTAAACAAAAAAAAAAAAAAGCACATCCACATGCTAGATTAGGGGAACTTCTTTTAAATGACTTAAAAGCACATTTGAATAAGATTAATTAGAATGTGTCTTTGTGAAAAAAGGGAACTTCATGCAAATGTCTTAGGCCCTAATTTAAATAGTGTCTCATATTGTAACAAAGTATGACTTTTGCTTACCTTCATTGCATCATTTTCATGTTTGTTGAATGAAGTAATTTTTTGCCGAAATTCTTAGATGACTTCATATTTTTTCATGCTTATCCTTTCACTTAATTTATTACAACATCCATTTTTCTATGTTAGTAACCTTCAAAAGCAACAAAGAACATCACAATAGATGCAAAAACAAAGGCCATGCAAAATCAACACTTAACACATTCTTAAGCTTAAGTTTTTGTTTGTTTTTAAGCAAGTTTATCTACATAAAGATCTAAGAATAATTAAAACTCATTAGTTATGAAGACACCAGATCCAATTTAAGATCTAAAATATTAATATCCACCCTCATCAAGGTAATGAAGGATCTTAACAATTTAATAATTAAGTTTAAGTAGAATGGTGTTATCTTCCCTACTACCCTTTCACCCTACAATTAAATACACAAATAAGTAGGAACAAGCCATATAATATTTATATTAATGAGTTTATTAACAAACTAATTGAGGTAGCAAAGTATGCCCTGTCATTTTTCTCTATTTTTCCCTTTTCTTTAAGTTAGATTTTTCATAGAACTTACGTTATTTACTTTTCTATTTCATTGAATTATCTTTCTCAACCATCAGAGCTTATTCCCTACATCTAGTGAACAACATGAATATAAATATGAAGGCTTTTTCTTGATATTTCGTTCCATATCCTCATGTTCCTTAATGTTTTTCATCAATTTAGGCTTATAGATTCTTCTGAATTGCTCAATGTACTCTAGATCCTTTATCTTGACTCCTTTTTTCTTCCTCAATCCTTTTGGCATTCTTTTTCATTAGATCTATTTCTCTTGATTCATTTTGAGATATTGTAATCTATTACCTTAAACACTAAGTAAGTCCTTACTACCCTTGCATTTCCATGTGCTTCAAAGGTAAGAGTGGTTAACCTAATATGGAAAGATATCTACTTCATCAACCATGTCCATAACTACGAAATAAGTGAGAAATATAAAATTGATATATCTTTCCAAGAACATCCTTATAATTCTGGTAGGTCAATTGTTATGTCTATATGACAATTTTGCCAATTGGCTAGCACAATCTTATCCAAAATTGTATCATTCTAATCAAAATCTGTACTAGGCCATTCCTATATGATATAAATTATTCAACCAAAAATAGAAAATCTTAGTAAGGAAAAAAAATTATCTTTTCCTAAGCATAAGTCAAAAAATAAGATTAACTTTGAATGTTTTAAGGAAGTTACACAAGAATATAAGTGAAAGATGATGACATTCCTTAAGAAAGCAAATTCTTGATACAAATAGGTAAGTATTTGTGAGAATTAATTTCCTTCTGAATAAACTACTAGATTTCCATTTAAAAAACATAATAAATAATCTTCTATGATAGAAAGAAAAATTTATTGGTATTAATACATTATAAATGTGAGATCCCAATCTTTAATCAATTATCGATGACTCAAAATAGTGACACATCCATAGTAAACATAGATGTGTTTATGCAATTTAAAGTAGTTATAAAAGTTAAAAAGAAGAGTCTTAGTAAAGTTTATTTTTCACAATAAAATACATAAAAAATGTAATTTAATAAAAAGCATAATTTTATTGATGTTATTTATTTTTATCGAAAACATACCATTTGAGTTCCTACAATTGATAAGTCCTTAACAATAAATTATTTGGACACTAGAACCTATAAAATGGCATGGGAGGATATTTAAAAGTATGTATATACATTAAATGTATTTCACATGTATAGTACATAATATCTATAATTAAATTTAACTATAACCTTAAATATGTATATATATAAATATACATACGAAAAATTGGGAAAAATAATAGAAAACTATATAACTGACTTATGTAGCATGGAAAGGGGCTAGTTTGGGGGTGGCATCTCTTGGAAAGTTAGGAATTAGGAGTTTGCTTTAGTTGTGACACTTAGCCTAAGGTGTAGGTTATGAGAATTCATGGGAGTTATACGTGTTTAGTTGGAAGAAGTTCATCGACCTAAATTCTCTACTTTAAACATGAAAGACTAGCGTCATATTGCATTTTCGGAGAGCTCAAGCTTAGAGGAAGTTAGTAAAAAAGCTAAATTAATTTAACAGGAAACTAGCAAAGTTTTGTAAAAAATCCAAAATAGTGGCCAAAAACCTAAGCAATGGTAAGTGTTCCAATTTTATCTGATTGTTATATTCTTTTCTAAAAATAGTACACATTGTCTAAAAATTATGAAACTTTGTATTCCTAAGAATTTTTTAATGAACAATGTAAATATCAAACCAAATTTTTGAAATTCAAGGCATAAATATGGGGTCCATAACAAATCAAAGCTTAAAAATGAATTTTGCATTAAATTTAAAATAGAAAATAACGTAGTTTCTACCTCAATTTTTATATATAAGTTCTTGAAAAAGGTTTACTTTAATGTTATGTGAAAAGTTTTGGAAGATTGAGAAGTTGAATTTTTCACACTTTAATCTAGCATAAATAGTGTAGTGGAAGTACTTAAGGTAGAAGTTTCATTAGGAATTTGATTTGTAAAATGTTATATTATAATTGTAATTAAGTTTTGGAATAGTGAACAAGTTTACTGGAGCGTGGAAATAGGAGATTCATTGTCAAAGTTAGCTGATTTGATGATTTAAAAAGTATTTTATGCAGAATGAAAGTTGGGTTAGAAATAGAGTCAAGGCACTAGGCGGATGAAAACATGAAATAACTTGATATTTACAAACTAGGTCAGAAGTTGACTCGGTGGGTTAGCTAAACAAAAGTATCCTAAATAAAAGTTGTCTTCTAAGGAGTACCTTCACAACTTGGACCCCAAATGTAGATAAGTTAGTAATCCTACTTATACTTTACATGTAATTGATCTAAGGGTCGTATGCATTTTGTTTAAGTGAAGTAAGTAAGTAAGAGCTTAGGAATAAGAGTAAGAGTTTGGGGATTTCACTAAGTGGCCTCACTAAGTGGATTTCTTATATACTAGAGTAGATTTTATCTACTCATATAGTGTTTAACTTATGTAACTGTGGTAGTTTTAAGAAACCCTGTATGTAAATGTGATATGTTGATAGATGAACTGTGGAGTGGTTCCTAATCTTTTTTATATGTATATTGCTAGTTGAATCATGTTTTGTCAATGAAGTTAATGTTGTTACTAGGTTGCTGGTTGATCTTATTGTGCTTAGCTCTATACTAACTTGGTAAAGAAACTAGGTACTAATGCTGCCACTAAAGTGTTCACTTAAGTGAAACTAATAATGAGGCTTTAAAGAATGAAATGAAGTAAAATCTTAGCTAATAAATGGATGAGTAAGCTTACTTGGTATTTTCTTGGTAATATTTGACATTGTTTGCTTATCCTTGGAATGTGGTTATTGCATTCATGGCAAAACACAAAAAGGACCTAAGGGTTAGGTTTTCAAAGGTTAGGATTATGCTTCACTAAGCTTTATTTTAAAAACCTAGGTTTTGTTAGGTAACCAATTTAGTTTTTGAAAGTATGGTTTTGTTACCTGGGTTTTATTAAGTAAACAGTTTAGTTTCTAAAAGCTTGGTTTTGTAAAGTAAACAACTTTGTTTATAAAATATAGTTGTTCGAGTATATAGAAATTGCATAGCTTCCACTCAATTAGTTTCTTTTCTTGGTTCCTAGATAGGTTATCTAGATGCTCAAGAGTGTCAGCTAAATGGATGGGCTTAGGCTTGGGCTGGGCTAAGATATTTGTGCCAATATGTATTACGTGCATGAGCATGGTAGGCATGCATTATATTTGCATTGCTTAGTTAGACTAAAGAGGAGATTTGAAATGAAATGCTTTTATGAAGTAAATGACAAGTTGGATACAAGTTTTGCTTATCCAAAACTTAGGGATGGTAATAACAAACCATTTTCAAGTACCAAAAGATAAGGAAAAAGTTTTAAGTAGACACCTAGAAGGCGAGGTGTTATAATATATGAGTAGTAGTCAAGTACTAATAATATTTTGGCATGTTGCAATGATAATGGAAATTTATCAAAAAAAAAAAGAAAAAAATGTAATTCATGTTTAATAAGAATTACTACATATCAATTAATAAAACTAGCTTATTTTTACATTTCTTTATTTATTATTATCTTTATTTTAAAGATACTTATTTTATCATTTAGAAAATAAAATAATAGAAAAGAAAGAATGAAAGAGGATTGTAGATCAAAGCTCTAACCTACTTAGATAATTTAAAGCTACCATTGATGGTGATATGTTAGTAATGCTCTAGAAAAGTTGACAAATAATGGTAGCTACTTAAAGTAGCATTAGTTAAGATGGTTATTTAGTGGTATGCCTTGGTAAAGTAATCCCCTTTAAAACTCAATAGAGTGGCCAACATTTTGAACCTTTGTATAGTAATCCTCCTTAAACCTTAATGGAGTGAATCACCAATATCTCAATAGAGTGAACCCATGTGAACCTTAATCAAAGTTACTATATTAATACTTATACGGTGACCAATATGGAAAATACGATATCTCTTTCATCTTTATGGTGATATTTTAAACAAACATCACCTTAAGGGTAGACTTTCATGGGTATGGCAAAGTATTTTGGAAGGAAGAGAAGGAAGAGAACTCATCAAAATAAATGTTATTTGGCATGCCAATAAAGGTGATAAAATTAAAGTATTTCTTGACCCTTAGACACCTAATCAACTATGTTTTAGGCTTAATTATGCAGATCATTTTCAACATGATGCAAAATGCTCTCAAGAAATAATGAAATTGAAAATCCACGACCTTAGAAGTACTTATGGGATAGGCTAGAAGTTAGGGTTAGTTCTTTCTTTTAGTAATGAGGAAAAAAGAGAAAAGAATTAATATCTTTAACCTTCACTTAGAGGACAAAATGATTTGGCCACATAATAGAAATGGGGAGTATAATGTCAAATCTAGATACTATGTTTTGCAAGCTAACAAACATCATGGAGAATTAAATGGTGCTTCTAGTTTGCCTTCTATTGATAACACACTATGGAAGTTGATTTGTAGAGGAACGTACCAAAAAAAAAAAAAAGATGAAAAAAAAATAGGGTTTAGAGGAAAATATATTACGTATAGGGGGCAATGAAGGCGCTTTCTTAAAAGGTACCTTCTTCTTTAATATGTTAATAAAGAAGGTACGCTTCAAGAAAATGCCTTCTTCATCATCATCTATTAAGCAACAGCTAGCAAATGTAGCAAGCATCCATAAATACAAATAGAAAAAAAAAAAAAAAACCTTGACAATATCTAAGTAAAAATAGAATGAATATAGGTAAAAAATGTTTTAAATGTAGGATGGTCAGAGCATACAAAGAAATAGGAAGAAGCGTTCCTATATGAAAATGTACATAACTAGAAATGTCAAATTCAAGAGTCATACAAAACAAAATAATGTACAGGGCTAATCCCTTCTTCTCTTGCTTCTATTGTATAAATGAGCTACTTAAGAAGTTAACTTAATAGGAATCGAGCCACTCGGTCATTGACTCGAGCTCAAGCTTGAGGATTTAAGAGCTTAGCAAAGCATATCCTTTCATCCTAACCTACACTTAATAAATCTAAGCTGCTTCTAATTGCTAACCTACTACAGATGCCAAGTGAAGCACCCTCACATTTGTTAATGATCAAATGCAGACCTAAGAAAAGCTCCGTTAATTACTTGGCCGACTTATCCATCATCTCAACCATATCTTATCCGAGCTCCCCTAAACATGTCTAAGATGGCACAACCCTAAAGAGCTCACAAATCAACTTAGCATCAACAAAACTTAATCGTACCTTTTTGTCTATTTCTATAGAGGCCTTCCCTAGCCATGTATCCCAACCATCTATAGATACTCTATTTTTACTATCCTTTATTTTAATTTTAATCTATTTTTATTTTTTAGGCCAGGTTTACAAAAAATACTAGAATAATTAAATATTGGGAAAAACCTAAAAAAATAAAAATATATATATTGAAAAAATAATAAAAAAGTCATAAAATTGGAAAAATATAAATTGTCAAAGTGTTTAAGTTAAGTTAGTTAGTATTTTAAGGTTGGATAAGGTAAAGCTCAAAAATGTATATGCAACTTAACAAATTTAAAGTCTTTAAAATTTTTAGGCTTCATTAGAAAACTATTTTTAAATTGTCCAATAAAATGTTTGAGTTCATAAAATGGAATTTTGTATAATTTAAAATAAAAAAGAAAATATTTTAATTGAACTAATAAGACTTTGGATTTATTAAATTCAAAAATGGTGTGAAAAATACTAAACATATATATTTTGGACAATACAGGAAGACTATGATCTTTTTAAATTGATTTGAGTTGAGTTAGGCTTGATAGTGAAAGAAAGTTAGATTTGGTGAGGAGATGTTAAATAAATTAAAGTTGTGCTACATAGCAAGAAAAAACCATTGGTGTAGTAGCAAGGAGCATGGTCTAGGGTAGAGTTCAAGAGCAAGGGTATAAAACCTATGTCTTGTGCTTGAGCACAATATTTTTCTTGGTCTTGTGACATGATAGGCATTTTTTTTTAACAAGTTTTCCTAAGAAACAAATAGAAAGGCAAAGAAAATGGATAAGTCCTATCTTATTAAATCTTCATTGTTTTTATACTGATTTGGTTAAATCTTACTAAAAGATTAGAACCATTAAATCTATTAAAGATTTTAACTAATATCTAATTAATGGAGATTTGATAAGAATCAAAAGGGTTAAAAGCTTATTCACAAATGAATCAACTTAATCCGAAATTAACAAATGATTCAATTTCTCATCTTATAAAAAGAATTTTGGATCTAACATAGAGGCTTTTCACCATCCTAATACAATTATCATAGCCTATAATACAGAAACCATGCCCGCAAACGCCATTCTCTTTCGAAACACCATCCTCACTACCCTCTCCCTCAACCAGGACAATATTGCACACCAAACAACAACCTAAAGATCGAACCCTTTACGTATAGCTAAACCTAGCCACGCAATAACCCTCTCCCTCAACGAGTGAACCCCAACCTTAGTTGACAGCCACTAATCGCATCCTAACCATACATGCCTAATACTCAAACACACAAAACATTAAACCCCAACATGTTCCAACACTGCACACGACTACTCCAACTAAGACCCCTACAACCGACCAAACTCTACCTAGGCAGCATCCTTATCCTTCATTGTCAATCTCAACATAACGACCACCTAACATTCTCAACAGACCCACTTTTAAGACAACCTACTATTGACCCTTCTCTCTCACTATTGCCAGACACTACAATAACTAACCCCTAATGCCAAACCCTCTCTCGCAACTACTATATAAAGCAATACTACTATCGCTTAATTCTTTAAATACCGTCAAATCACCACAAAACACCGCAGTGTTGGTGCAAACCTCAATTTCACCAATCACTTCCTCATGAAAGTTGAAGTCCCCATTCGATCCTATGTCCACTAGTCCCCATACGAAGTTGAATTTGCTATTGCCATTGGTGCTTCGATCAACTTGAATACATCAAATCCGCATTTTTTACATGACCCTATCATCATCCTACTCGCGACTAGCTTAATAGGTAGGTCTGGTTCATTTTATTATTATTATTATTTTATTTTATTCTATTTTCTACATAAATAAAATGTCAGTCATACTAGCATAGTTTTGTTTCTATGCAGGTTGCTATTAGTTAGTTTCTTAGTTATTTAGTTTTGCTTATATTTAATTGTTATCTTTTGATTTTAGTATGTAGATAATATTAACATGTGCAATATTAGTTCTTTTTTTTTTTAATGGTACGGATAAGGTATTTTGCATAGTATTACATTAACATGACTCTTTTGCAAGTATTCTATGATAATCTCCATCGGTTAGTAGTTTAACATGTTTGTTATTGTAAAAATTGCATTTTTGGCATATAAATTGTATATTTTTAGATAAATTGCATCTATGACATAGTTATTTTAGGAAATTTTCATTTTTTTGTTTGACAAATTGAATGTTTTAAAAATTTGCATCCTTTATAGAAATTGCATTTTTAGGGTACAATCGCATATTTTTATTAAGATTCATATATTTATAATAAAATTTGCATCTAGGTCGCATACCTTACAAGATTACAACAGGATCGTATCTTTTCCATAGTTAAGTATCTTTTTATGGTTTGGATCTCTTTTCTATAATTAGGTATATTTTATATAGTTTAGGCATTTTTTTTATGGTTTAAGCATCTTATGAATGTTTTTCACATTAATTGCATACTTCATAGAAAACTTGTATTTAAGTACTTTAGGATTTTTCTAAGATTTTTATCATGTAAAAAAAGTTTTTCTTTGAATGAAAATCTGAATTTTTTTTTTAAGTTAGGGTTTTTCGAAATTAGATAATAAAAATTAGGGGTTGTTTAGGATTTTTCTTAATAAAAATAAATTGGTAAAAAAAAGGAAACTTAACCTATTTCCATGAATAAAACTTATCTACTCATTAAATTTTTCTAAGAAATGAGAACTACAATTGGCTTAATCCCGGCTAGTAGGTATGTAAGTGTCCTCAGAGCAATTGTAAAATTTGTAAAATATTTTTTTTTTTCATTTTTAAGGAAAATTCGTAATAAAAAATAGTTAAAAATTCATTTCTATGCATTTTTACATTTCTATATATTTTCACATTTTTTAGAAAAATTATGAAATAAAGGCCCAATAATTAGTTTCTTAAATTTTTATATGATAACTTTTGTCTTAATAAATTAGCCTCCAAATTTAGTTATTTAGTTAAAAATTTTCTATAAAACCCTAATCTTACTTCTTACAAAACTCATGGACTAGTAGCCTAATTAGGGTTTTTCCACCAAAAAACTCTAATCTTACTTTTTACTAATTTTACTAGTAGGCAACTCCAATTTTTTTTTTTAAACATTTTTTAGAGAAAATGTTTTTTTTTTCTTAATTTTATGTCGAATATTTTATATTAAACGAGTTGGGTTTAATATAAAATAAGTTAAATAAGACCAAAATAGAGCTTGACACCATCTGCGTGAAGGGATCTGCTAAAGAAGCTTCTATTTTGCAAATTTATTTTATATTCTTATCCATTTCTTATATTTTACTTAATTTAGATAATACCTTTTAATACTTTTCCATATTTAGTAAGTTGCCCTAATATTTCTAGTATAAATATCCTCTTGTAAGTAGTGTAGTCATCATTTGACATTATTATTGAATATTTTGAGCTTCCTTTGGTGTTGAGCCTCTTACTTATTACCTCTCTGACTTTTATCTTAACTCTTAAGTAAGGCTAGTTGACAAATGACCTCACTAAGCTACTTATAAGTTATATTGAGTTAGTTCATGAGTTTATGAAGGTTTCTTGGTGCATCATATCCTCGAAATCATTTGTAAGTTTTGCTTATTATCTCTTTATTTCACATTTTTATCATCTTATGCTTTGAGCTTTCTATAAGCATAGACCCAATCCTAATACTGCTATCATTGTTTACTCTTGTCACGACGTATCATCTTGGTATGAGAGCAGAGGTTCATATTGGGTATGTTGCTATTGAGCTGTATTATCACTGTTTCCTGTGGAGTGTTGTTACGGAAGTGTATAGAATCAGTGTTATTGTTTGTGTGGTTGCATAAGGATTAATTATAGTATCTTGTTAAGTAATGGAAGTAGTACTGTCATTCTTTCGTAGTAGTTACTATATGGCACTCTGTTCTAGTCTGTTTCAAGGCTTAAAAAACAAAGCAAGCATTAACCGGGCATTTCTCTTCTTAGAAGTAGCTGTTGAACTACTAGTTTGTATTAAGGTCTACTTAGATTTAAGTATTCGTATGAAGGAATAGTGTTTATTGTTTATGGGAAAAGTGAGAATCCAAGTGTTAAATTTTGCTACGGGGAACAAGATTAAGCTGGGGAGAAGATGATTTTAGTGTAAATGTCGAAATTGGAGATGATAACAATAGCATTATCCATCATGACCAACAACCCCAAAATACCCCTAGAAGTTTGGGATAAAGCCAATAAAAGTACCTTAAGTTTTATAAATTTTTTTTTATTTTAGTACCTAAACTTTAAATTCATTTATTTTAGTACCTTAACATTTTAAATGAAACAAATTAGTAACTACTATTACTATAAAATGTAGAATAATAATATAAGTACATTAACTTTCATTTTATTTCTATTTTAGTGCTTAAACTTTATTTGTTTTGGTTTTGGTACTTCAACTTTTAAAAGTGAAATAAGTATTTCTTATAATAAGCTTTATAAAAACATTATGAAAAATCAATAAATAATAATGAATAGTTACAATATATTTAATAAAAAGAATAAGAAAGAACATACTCGAGTCTTGAAATTTTATTTGTTGTAGTTTTTATGGACGATATTCGACTTTTGCAAGTTTTTATATCACTAAATAAAATATGACATGTATTATTATTGTTATTATTATTATTATAGAAAAATGAAAATGAATTAAAATGGATATCAATGATTGATTTAGTTAATCATTATTATTTTTTATAATGTTTTTACAAAGGTTATTATAAAGAATACCTATTTGTTTTCAAAAAGTTGAAATACAAAAATGAAACAAAATAAAGTTTGAGCACTAAAATAGAAATAAAATAAAAGTTGATGCACTTATATTATTATCTTACTATTGTATAATAATAGTTATTATAACAGATATACTAATTTGACTTGTTTAAAAACTTGAGGTATTAAAATAAACAAGTTTAAAGTTTAAGTAGTAAAATGAAAAAAAATATAAAAGTTTGAATACTTCTACTAACTTTATTCCCATGAAGTTCCGATGAGTGGTTCGGTGAAGTGACTCACTTAATAGTTGATTTTAACTCAAGTTGTTCATGCATTAACCTCCCGACCTATTGAAGTCATTTATAACAGCCCTTAGGCTGCTCCTAAAGTTAGTGTTGTAGCCTGTAATGCTCAACCTCTCTAAAGGAAATTCCCAACTTGGCAAGATCAAGGTAGAGTAGGAGGACATGTGAGGAAGAGGATAGACCTAAGTAAAGTAGATGAGGAAAACTAAGAAGAGCACCATGAATTGGAAAAGAGAGCTCATGGACCTAAAATGCCGACCATATGAAGCTTCAATGGTTTCAAGGAAGCTAATGACTACTTCAATTAAGAAGAAAAGGTATAACAAGTCTTTAACTGCTATCAATATGAAGACTACGAAAAGGTAAAAATTGTTGCTATAGAATTCCTTGAGCATGTTGTAATGTGCTGGAGAAATTTTCAAATCATGTAGAGATGAGATGGATAACAAAAAGGTTAGCACTTAGCTCAAGATGAAAAGAGTTCTTAGAGCCAAATTTGTATCGAATACTTATTTGCAGGACACTTTTGCTTGACTCCAAGAACTAGAGGAAGGGAACTGCATTGTTGATGAGTACATTTGAGAATTTTGAATGCTTATGATCCAATGTGAGGTCAGTGAACCTTCAGCCTGAAAAGTATCTAGATTTTTTAACCTTTTTGAGAGCAAAGATCTGAGAAGTAGTAGAGCTACAATATTTTGTCACTCTGAATGAGGCTATAAGAATTGCTTAAAGAGTGAAGAGGTAAAGGAGAAATAGGCCGATCTAACCTCTAATGGCTCAACTTATCCACTCTAGTCAACCTTTTCAAGGTAGCCATCGAGCTTAATACAATACTAAGTCAAATCAATGGACAAACATCAAAACTAAGCAAAAGAGTTGACCTAGTAATAGTGAAGCACCGTAGAGGACACTTGAGAAATGACAGGGGTCATGGTGAAAGATTAGCTAGATCAAGTGTTTTAAGTGTTAAGGATTTAGGCTCATGGCTACCCAGTGTTTGAAGATGAACCATGGTCATCAAAGGTAATGCTCCTACAATTGAAGTGGATAGTACAAATGAGGAACCTAAGGAAAAAGAAGAATTAGAGGGAAGTACTAAAGTAATGAAGAGCTACTTGAAGAGGATGTATTTGTTGAAGATATGGATAAGCTGACTTTAGTTATTAAATGAGCAATGAGTATTAAACCAGTTATTAAGGAGGAGCAACAAGAAAACTTATTCCATATCACATGCAAAGTGAACAAGAAAGTATGTGCACTCATTGTAGATGGTGGGAGCTATACAAATGTTGCATCTATTGATTTAGTTCGAAAAGAGAAGGGAGCATTATACGTCACCCAGCAAGTATTGCTACTAATCTCGATTGGGAACTATTTTAATGAAATTCTTTGTATTATGTTGCCCTTGTATACATCTTACGTATTGTTGAGATGATCTTGGCTATTTGATTGGAAGTTCATACATGATGGATTTAAGAACACATGCATTTGAGAAAGATGGGAGAAAGATCATCTTAAATCCCATGACCCCCCAATCAAGTGAGCAAGTTGCAAGCTAAGCTAGCTTGACGATCTAAGAAGACCTTAGTTCTTAGTCATTTTGAGCTTAGAAAGGTTATCTAATCTGACGAATTGACCATTTTATTAATAAGAAGATTGTTGGAATTGATGGAGCAAGTCATATCACCTAATAAGGTCAGAATGTTGCTTAAAGGATATGTTGACATGTTTCTTGAGTAGTCACCTAAAGGACTACCACCTTTCTGAGGGATTGAGCATTACATCAACTTAATACCTAGTGTCGCCCTTCTTAACAAACTTACTTATTGGATGAACCTCAAATAAGTAACTAAACTATAAAGGTTAGTCAACGAGTTATTAGAAAAACATTATGTGAGGGAGAACCTCAATCTTAGTGTATGTGTGTGAATAGTAGAGTTGTTGACAAGATAACAATTAAGTATAGGTACCTAATCTCGAGGTTAGATTATATGCTTGATGAACTTACTAGAGCTAGAATTTTCAGCAAGATCAACCTAAAGTCTAGTTACCATCAAATTCAAATAAGGCTAAGAGATTAATAGAAGACTGCATTTAAAACTCAACATGGTCTTTGTGAGTGGTTGACAATGCCCTTTAGCTTATCAAACGCCTAAGTACTTTCATGAGATTAATGAGTCATGTGCTTCGAAATTTGATTGGAAAATTTACAATGGTATACTTTGATGTCATCCTCATATACAGTGCTAACTAAGCAAGTCATATTAACCATCTCCAAGCTATCTTTGACATGCTCTAAGTTGAGAAATTGTTCAAAAATTTGAAGAAATGTTGCTTCTATCAAGAGGAAGTGGTTTTCCTAGGATATGTAATTGATAAAGGAGGTCTACAAATAAATGATGAGAAGATACAAGTCATTCTTGATTGGTCAATCCTAACCTCATGTGTTGAGGTGAAGAGCTTCCATGGCTTAGCTTCCTTTTACTGTCGCTTTAGTTAAGATTTTAGCACCATTGTTGGCCTACTTACTGAATTGATAAAGAAGAACATAAAATTCAGATAAGGAGAGGGAGAAGAGAGGAGTTTCACTAAGGTAAAGGTGATACATCGTGTTGAGAGCAAATAAGGGAAACAATATTAGGATGAGTCTAAGCTTGTAGAAAGCTTGAAATGAAAGGTGATGAAATGCAAAAATAAGAATAAGTAATTGAGATGAATAAGTAAAACCACAAAAGATTCTAAGGATAAGACATACTAAGGAAACTCCATAGATTGATAGCTCAATTCGATATTGTCGAATCCTATTTTAGTTATCCTTAATTTAACTCATTAAGTCTATCCCGCTTAATATAAACTACTCAACATTAAATTAAGAAAAAAAATTACTTTTTAAAAAAAATTAGAGTTGCCAATCAGTTAAACTAATAAAAAGTGAAATTAAGGTTTTGAGTGTAAAAACCCTAATTTAACCACTAATCTATAAATATTCTAAAAAATTATTTTTTAGAAAATTAAACTTGAAAATCTAAGCTCGAGAACTAACTTATTAAGACTAAATCATCATGCAAAGATAAAAAAAAATAATAATAATGATGGGCATTTATTTTTTATAACTTTTTGAAAAATGCTAAATTATGTACAGATATGCAAACACATCCTCTTCAATCAGTTCTTTCCTGGCATCCTCTTTCTTAATAGTAATCTTCTCCTCCTCAGGTTCCTTATCAGTACTTTTTACTTTTAGCTTCAAGACATCTCCCTTAATGACCACTATCCTTTGGTTTGGGCATTAAGTAGCCATATGTTCGAACCCTTGGCACTCAAAGTACTTGATCTGTCTCGTCTTGCTACCAGATCCCTACCCTTTCTCATAAGTTCAGGTTAGTTCGTCACTGTCAAGTTAGCTTTTCTACTCAGCTCAGATATCCATCTTTCAGGTTGGCTTAGTACTTAGCTAAGCTTTATGACTTCCCTGTTCAGGTTGGCTAGTCGGCATTTTGATTGGTACTCGGCTTCTTCGTTGCCGCTCTACTTATTAGGCTATTCTAATGGCTTTATCTATTGTGTAAACCGTTGGAGTTCCATAATGTCTCTAATGTCACCTTACAACCTAGTAAGCAATCTAGATATTGTTCGTGCTAGTGGTTCCTCCACCTCACATCAAATCATGAGCATTTAGAATTTCTAAACATACTCATCAACTGTTCGGCCTCCTTACCTCAGCTTTTGAAGTTGAGTAAAGGTATCTTGCAAATAAGTATCTAGCACGAACCTGTTTATGAGTTTTCTTGTCATTTCTAGCCAAGTGTTAATCTCTTGATAGCCTTTTTGCCTCCTCATATTCTGAAAATTCTTTAACCATATGGCAGCATATCCAAAGAACTCAATAGCAATAATTCTCATTTTCTCGTAACCCTTGTACTGATAATAGTAAAAAACGCGCTCCACTTTTTCTTCCCATTCTAGATATTCATCAGCATTCCTAGATCCATTGAAGCTCAGAATTCGAAGCTCTACATGGTCATATGCTCTAAGGGTTCAAGCTCACTCTTCTTCAAAATACTCTTCCTCGTACTCTTCATTAAGTTCCCTTGGGTCTATCCTTTATCTTACTTGTCTACCTACTCCTCTACCTCGAACTTATCAAGCTGGGTTCTGATCTCTAACAAGTTAAGCAGCTTATAGGGTGTTTTATGTGGCCTCAGTTAGTTGGTAAGCTAACGCATGAACAACTCAAGTTAAATCTACTAAGAGGTTAGCCACCTCATTAAGTCTCTCATCAGTGCTCTTAGGGGTTTTTTGAGACTGTCGTCCATGGCGGACAACTCCATTGTTGTCATCTCTAGCACTAATGTTTACACTTGGGTTAATCATTTTCTTTACAGATTCAAAGCTTAAACTCTTCAAGTAGGTGATATAGTAAACACTTCCACAAACTAGAAAAAGTAACAACTAACAAGCACAATAATTAAACAAATACAGTAACTTGCTCTGTTTCACATACGCAAAACAAAGTATAAACAAAACATCAAACACAAAACACAACTCAAACAAAAACCTCCGCTCTAATACCAAGATATTGCAAACTGTAACCAAGAACAAACAAGGCTAATCATTGAATAGGTCTAAGCTTACTAAAAGCTTGAAAAGAAAGTGATGGAGAATGTATGAAAGAACAAATGCAAATGAAAAGTAAGCAAAAACCCACGAATAGCTTTGATAGATATGACACACCAATGGAACTTCTGAAGACTCACGACACAACTCGATACCACACATAAGATGGGCCAGTGAGATTACTAACCACCTAGCCTTACTTAAGGGTTAGGATCAGAGCGAGATGATTGTAAATGAAGTAGTGCTTACGAGAGGAAAATTTCTAATGTATTAATGTTCAATCTCCTCTTTGCAGCTACAAATATAAAGGTATTTATACTCAAGAATTTACGGCAACATGCCTAAAAAGGAAAAGACAAAAAGGGTATTGTCCTAAAGAAGTAATGTATAAGAATACAAAAGGGTAAAAATGAATATTCAAGAAAAGAATGATTAGTGTAGCGGATTCTACTCATGGTCCTATATACATGGTAGCAATACATTGGCAAAGCCGTTAGAGGATGTGAACAAAAGTGTATGGTCAAGTTGCCTATCAGAGCAAGGATGGCTAAGGATCAGTTCGGTCTCTCTCTCTCTCTCGACTTCTTGGCAAGGGAGATGTCGAGTCATTGATCGACTCAGGCATAACTGAGTAATCGTAAAAGGTTTGGTTGTTCTCTTGGTAATCCACAACTCAGCACACTTCAGAGAGATGGGCACTCATTCAGCTCAGCATATAAAGTGACTCAGCAAAGAAGTACTCGGCTTCGATAGGAGTCGATTGGAGTTGGAGAATCCGCCTTACTAAGCCTTCCAGTCTTCGAGCTCAGCTGCAAGTCAAAGGCCCAATAGCCTAAATCCTATTAGGATCTATTAAGAATGCTTCTATGTCACAAATTTCTTTTATATCCTTATCCATTTCTTGTATTTTACTTAATTTTGATAATATCCTTTTAGTCTTTTCCATATTTAGTAAGTTGCCTTAATATTTCAAGTATAAATACCCTCTTGTAAGTAGTGCAATCATCATGTTGACATTATTATTGAATATTGTAAACTTTCCCTTTGGTGTTAAGCCTCCTGCTTATTACTTCTTTAATTTTTATCCTAATCCCTAAATAAGGCTTAGTGGTGACTAACCTCACCAAGCTACTTGTACATTATATCAAGTTAGTTTGTCAGTTTATCTCTCTATTTTACGTGTTTACCATCCCATGCTTCGAGCATTCTAGAAGCTTATACCCAATTTCGATACCGTTGCCCTTAGCACAGCATATCAGAATCCTTTCCTAGACCTACTTTCATCATTAGTGGCTAGATCTTGTGACTCCTGTGTTTAAATGTGCTCATGAGATAGCTCTATAAATAGAGGTAGAGCAGTTGTTGGAACCTAGGATGAACTCTTACCGCGAGAACTTACATATCACCTCCCTTTCTTATGTGGAGCCGATGGCATGAAGAGAAGATCAAGCTACATCTATATCGGAAGGGTCTCAAAGGAGCTAAATGAAGGGCTCGATGTGGTCCTTGAGTCAATATACTCAATGATTGCCGGAGCATTGGATGGCCCTATAGTATCAAGATCTGGTTGGCCTCATCCTTGCCATTGTGCAAGCCCCCTCATTTTCGTATGTCCACCTTACCTAGATGGATTTGAAAGGTTGTGATTTAGGTCGTCTAAGTCATGATGCCCTTATACCTATGCCTTAGCTAAATGACGTAGGTATAATGCAATCGGACTGTGGTCCTCCAACAACTGCTTACCTCGATTGACATGGGCTCAAGTAGTGATGCAGTCAGCCTAGTCTATGAATATGCTGGTCTGCTAGAACTCCTCTACCTATAAAATGAAGGAGCATTAACATAAGTGGGTGTAAGATAGCGAATCAAAAATAGTAGGTCATATACATATACTTACCAATCCCCTCGGTAGAGATCCATCATGATCGATGTAATGGTACGTAATGGTGCTATACCATTGCCTATAGCCTTGCTCAACACCTCTAGAACCCTTCATATAGAGTACCCAAGCATGTTTGTTATTATGCCCCTGAAGAGATGGAATCTTGGTAGTCTCATTGTGTGAACTACTCTAACATAGAAATTAACTTTATAGCTACTATTATAGACTTAGTTCACATAAGGTGAACTCAACTCAACAACTTTGAAGTGTTCATTCCTATACTTGTCTATTATAAACCTATGTTGTAATCTTGGAAAATGTTTATAAAAACTCGATTTTTGCAACTGTAGTTCTTCAAAAGATTTGAGTTTGAAAAGTGGTACTCAACAAAATCCTAAAAAATTACAAGTATTTACAAAATTACATTTATGGGAGAAGCAATTGCAAGGCTAAGAAAAATGGTCACAAAAATCCAAAGGTTTACTAGATTTGATTACCATATTAGTAGTGGGAAACTAGAACGTCACTTTAAGAGACCCTAATAGTTTTCTTCAAGAGTTAGTAAGTTGATGTTCAGGACACTATTTAGCCAATTCTTCATAATCCTCAAATCCCAATCCTGTGTCCAATCTTCTGGATTTAGATGGCATGCTTGAAGTCTATTTTGAACCTATAAGACCTCTATAAGAGAATGTTGCAACAACTTGCTTAGTAAGTGAGACGGAGATAGCAGTATGTATTCAGCACATGCACGATCAAGGTTTCAACCAAGTTAGTTAGATGCCAAGTATGTATAAGTAAATGTCATCACACAACGTTAACTGGTTTGTCGTGAGATTAGAGAAATTGTATCCATTCTAATCTAAATTGAGGAGTTTGACATTGCACACTTGCGAATCAAAACCAAACCAAGACTTATGCAATGGAGAACACCATCAGCCTAAAACTCCCTTTGAACCACAACCCCTAACCTTATTATGACCTTATCTCCTATTAGTTAGTTTGATTAAGGGTAGAAAACGCTATCCTCATCAAAGGAGTCTATGTTTGGCCCAGGAATCCTAGTCGTTACCCTTAGTGAGTTGTGATGCATGTCAAATTAAAAGTTAGGCCGAGTTTAATTTAATTTGATTTTGGGGTGATATACCAATTCAAACAATCTAAGCAAATAGAGTACAAAGAATAATCAAAGCATGGAGCTCAACTCCCACAACAACAATCAAAGAAATATTTAGTCCTATACGTAGCAAACGCACAAACATCTACATTATAACCACATGCTAGAATCATACCGAAGCCTCCAAGTACTTCAAAATGCAACGAAGCATTAATCCCTCAAAGCTACAAAGCATTAATCCCACTTACCAGGGCATTAATGCTCATTCTCTTCACTCATTATTCCCATCTTCCTTTATTATCCCTAAAATTTAATGTAACCTCTTTTAGTTTCCATCCAATATATAATATACATATTCATTATGACATTCAAGTATGTTTTTCAATTGTATTCAGTGAGTTTTCCAAAGTTTTATCAAGTATTAGTTATGTAGTGTAGGTTTTAATCGAGGTTCTGACTTGGTATTTTAGCATAAATTGTTGCCCTAGTAGTTTTTAACCCATATTTTAACTTTAACAAATCTTTACAGGTTATATGTAAGCAAATTTCTGACCTACTTTCTAGCTCCAAGTGATCATATACTCAGTTCCAACGATCTTCTAACTTCCCAAGTACCTTTACATTTAGCTTCTCCTATTAAACTATTTTCTGACGAATTTCTAACTTAGGTTCTGACCTTGCATTGTAGTATAGGTTATCATCCTAGAGGCTTCTGACTTATGTTTTGACTTTGATAAAGACGTAGAATTCATATATAAATCACTACCAAACTAGATGATAACTCAATTTTTGAAGAAGTTTCTAATCTATTGCTCAAAATTAGATTCTTATTTAGGAAGTTTCTAACCTATAGTTTGTCTCTAGAAATAGAGTAAAGTCCAAATATAAGTCACTTTTTGGTTTAGATCCAATTTTCCTACTATTTCAACATGCTTACACCAAGTTACATTCTGACTTGCTTTCTGACATAGCTTTTGACCTTACTGTTACTAGTAGATCTTACTACTTCATATATACTCCACTTATCCTATATTTTTAAAAGTACAAACCCTACATAAACTGTAAGTATCAACTAGCACTTCAATCACCTATACTCTTACTTACTATATCATCATTTAATTCACATATGCATTAAAAATTTAGGAGAATTAATCTTTAGACCACCAAATACCTACTTACTCGTATAGATTGTCATTCTTAAACTTCTAAATAACTATTTCCAATTGCTATATGTAGGTAGATATAGGTTGTACCTTACTTTTATCAGGTGTTGATCAAGCTCCTTTGTTAGACAACTCGTCCAATGCCTTATTTCAGAACATCAAGATTTTCCTTAAAATCTGATGATTCAATTTCAACAAACCAACTACATAATAGCAAAATTCAACATTTTAGGAGTATACCCATAAAATTTCATGTTGAAACTAAATGAATTAATTTTTCAAAAACATGATCAAAAATTTGTATGCGGGACTTTTTCTTAAGAATCTTACATCTACACTCAAAATTTTGAAAATCTAATTAGAGATTTGGGTTCATCATGCAAAAATAGTTGGGGAAATCAATTTTCAAAATTTTTAGTATTTATGTACTATTTTTCCCAAAATTTTGTTAAAAATGAAGAAATTAGCATCTCACCAATTATCAAAGCTTCACTTATTGTAGGGAAGAGCAAGGTTGTTGGTTAGCCTAGCCACTGGCCACTCCTTTAGGTGGTGGTCTAGCCTTGCTTACAAGTGGTCATCTTCTATGGTAACTTGAAATCCTACACTTTTGCACACTAAATTTCCCTAATTTTGTTTTCTTACTTCCTTTCTTTGTTTTCATTCCCTAGATTCTTCTAAAATTCCAAATTAACAAAACTTTCAGTTGCTAGAGGTATTTGGATTGTTATAGCATGAGTGATGAGGTTTTATTCTCTCCCAAATAATCTATCTTTCCCCTCTTAATTTAAGGGTTTTCACCTAAAGTTTCTCTTATTTTTCAATCTTCCAATTGGTTATTGAAATGCTACGCCTTATAGCATGATTCCAGATGTCCTAGTGAATTTTAAGAAATTTTTTTTATATTTTTCTTTATTTATTTAGTAATATTTATACATTTTCGAGTATTTATAATAATTATGGGGATATTTATTTATATAATAATTATACCTGGTGTACATACATATCTTTTATACATTATTTTATGTACAATATTAATTATATTACCCCTATAATTCATCTTTAAGTGTTTGTTAATTTCCAAGTCCTACTTCGCACATAACTAATAGTATAATAATAATATAATAAATTTATACTATTTTAGCTATATTTTCAATCTTTTATTATATTTCAAACTCCGAGCCTACGAGACCTCCTTAACTAAGATTATGAAAGCTCCTCGTAAGTTTCTAGTCTGATTGAGTTACCTTCCTGAATGCATTGAATCGACTATGGAACCTAATCACAAAAGTACAGGTCTTACATTTTCATCCCCCTTAGAAAAGTTTCAACCTTGAAATTGTAACATCTTAAGCAATTATCATGTTATCTAGATTAACAAAAAATATCTCCTCCTTCTCATCCTTATTCTTAATGCTAAAATTCATTTCTCTTCTTACTTTCTTAATTAACTTCTGCTCAAACTCTTGATTCAATTCCTTACTTATTTTTCTTATGTTGGTCTTATGTAATCTCATATTTTCTTTACTCCACCAATTCTCTTATTTGCTACCAACATTGAATCCAAGTCAGTACTATAACTTATTATTATTTTTTGTATCCCTTTTTTACATCTTCCTTCCTCTACTCCTTATTTTCCAAACTAACTATATTGATAAGTTATTTATCTCTATAGGTTTTTTTTTTTCTAATTTTACAAACCTGAACATAATCAAATCAATTAGACCAAATTCATGAGTTTAGTAAAGTTTTCTACACTTCAATGTTCAATTGTTTGTTGAATAGGTCTTAGGAACAGTTACTTTCTAAATAAGTTTCTAAGTCAAACTTTTGAGTCTAGAAAATCTTTAGTCTAGTAAGGAGCAATTTTCTTATTTAGTTTTTAAGTAATCTTCATTATAAGGATTATTGCATTCAATTTTTTTTTTCTCTGTTTACCTCGAGTGTTATCTAAATTTAGTTGGTTGCCTAGGTCATATCCAATCTTGATATTCAAGATTAGTCTCAAGTTTATTATCTTAGTTTCATGGTTTATCATCAATCTAATTATTTCTTTTTCACAAGTCTTACTTATACTACTAAAGTATAGTTTTTCTTAAATAATTATCCATGTAACGTTTTGAGAACCATCTAGCTTTGTATAGCGACATAGTATTTAATTAATAGTTCTCCATACTTATTACTTTATTAAATCCTTATACTACAAGTCTCTTATTTATTAAAATCTTATGAGAAATATCCTAGTTGTTCTGTTACACTTATTATATCTTCTCATGTCATATCAACTATATTTAAATTCTTTTTACTCTTCCCATGGTGTCTATTTTGACTCATTTGATTAAAGAATCTTCTTACATTATCCCTAATGTCCCTAACTTATGGGTCACAAGGTTTCTTACTCCAACTCTTGTATTATTACCTTAACATCTATTTAACAATCCATATCTATTATACCTCTCATCCTTTTTTTTTTTTTAGCATACAAATTCTATTCATTTAATATTTTACATTCTATCACAATATCTGCTACCACTTCTATCTTTACCAAAAATTCCAGGTTCTATCAATGATCGTTCACATCTTGGTTGTTTCTTTTATATTTAATACAAATTTGTTTCCTTCTTATCTCATTTATGTTGCTCTTTGTGATTGTTATGTCATTGCTCTTGGCACTAACTTTATATTTCATTACACTAGCACAAATGCCAATAATTGTAGGTTTAGCAAATCTTGACTGTTCTCCATCTTGAATTTAAATGAGATAGTGGATGACTTAAATGAGCTAGACTTGATATGACTTGACAAAAAATGGTATGATCTTTGACTAAGGGGGCTCATGAAACATATCTTATTGATGTGACTCGAATTTGCTTGAACATGACACAACTCAAACAGAACAAAAATGAAAAGCTCGATCAAAGAGAGTTAAGGACCTTCAA
Source organism: Lumnitzera littorea (assembly GCA_024138015.1). Classification (NCBI taxonomy): domain Eukaryota; kingdom Viridiplantae; phylum Streptophyta; class Magnoliopsida; order Myrtales; family Combretaceae; genus Lumnitzera; species Lumnitzera littorea. The sequence continues at coordinate 78,265,917 of JAMXBB010000007.1, forward strand.
TTTTCCAATCCCTTTATGTTTACTCAGATGTGCTAATCTACAAATGAGAAATATTATCCTGTAACATTTTTAACTATATTTTATGACACGATTACTTTTTTTTTCCCTCTTGTAACATAATTGATTAGAGATTATGGATTTTCTTGGAATCCCTTTACATTTCTCATTAGGTTCTGACTACAAAGAGTGAAGTTAACTAAATGGTTACTTGGTAAGACTTTCATTGCTATCATTTAATGCATTCATTCCTTACTTCTCCTTGTTAACAGTTATAGAATTTAGTTAATCCTACTATGTGTCACGCCCCGAAGCGGCAGAGTCGTAACAGCCCCGCCGTGTAAACCACCCTAAGATAGAAGTCGGCCTCACAACCGCTATCCTAGACCTGATCTACACAAGGCGTCCACAACTAACCCGCTTTGAAGTAGACAATTTGTAATTTAAATAAATCGTTTACCTATAAAAGTGAGGAATTATATATATATGTTATCATTCAATCATTCAATAATTGCAGTTAAAGTTTACAACATTTCTCTATAGTATATTCCCTAGTTATTACATCACTCAGAAATGAAAAATAATTCTAAAATAAAAACTTAGACCTTAAAATATGTGTTTATTCTTCAATGTTTTTCCTCACTCCCCAGAATCCAGCAGTTGCTAGCTTCGGAGTAATTGGTTGCCGCTTCTTAGCCAGCACCTGCACGATGTCTATAGGGATGTGAGCAACCACAGCTCAGTAAGTTAGGACGGAGGACTTAAAACTATACCATACACACAACAAGGTTTTCAATCATTTATTAGTTGCAATGCATGTGCAAGCAAATGCCATCGCACGACGTTGTCCGGCCCGTCGTGAGATTAGAGAAATTGCGCCCGCTCTAATCCGGGTTGAGGAGTTACCGTTAATGCAACAGCTCACGACCAAACCCAGGCTTGTGTAATGGAGACCTTGCTCCTCCCGCGACTACCTTTGAATGTCTTCATCCCCGCCGCGACCTCCTCTCCTGTCACTTAGTTCGACTGAGGATGAAGAAGGGACCATTTTGCAATCCTGCGCTATCCCTTCCGAAGGGGTCGGTATTTGGCCGGAGAGTCCTAAATCCCCTAACGGGTTGCCATGCATGTTCGATTATGATTACTGGTCGTATATTTGATTAAGTCCAATTTAGGGTGATCAATCATTACATACAATTTATACAATATGTGCTAAAGCAGCAAACAAAATCATAGCATCACCCATAATCAAGCACATGCACGCATTCAACTATCTAACAAGCACAACCAAGCATAATCTTAAGCCTCCAAAATACAGCATCGTATTAATCCCAACTTACCTCGACTCCTCGCTCGCTCACTCGAGGTCCGATCTGCTCAGGCCATCGCCGATTATCCCTATAACACGAACGTAGTTTCAGCTTTTCATATAATTGTTATAGGTTCGTTTTATCCGAGAATGCTTATTGTTAGGTTTTGTTTACGGTTTAATATGCCTAATTATCTAGGTATTAAGTCTTTTATAATTATTCTAGGTTTAGGTTTAGGTTTGGGTTCGGTCTCGGTTTCCGCATCAATTTCTAAATTAGGTTTTGGTTCGATTTTTAAGTAGCGTTTTATATTCCAACCCTAGAAATTAGTTTCAACCCATAATGTGAAATTAATCACATTATTTCCCGATAACCTAAATACCATCATTACCCTTTGTCAGTGTTTATTTTACTCGGTACACTTAAATCCATATCAGTGTACCGAATTCACTCCTAATGTGACAAATTTTTACATTTTTCATATAATTCCATAAATTCAAGTTTCCTATCAGATTTATTGTGCATTTTTATTATTCTCAAAATATCAATTTTTATTATAATATTTTCTATTTATTATATTTTCAATAATTACACATTATGCATTATTGCATATTATGCACATAATGCATTTCTAATATTTCTATTACCCTAATTACCATCTCTAAACACCGATTATTATTTCAAAATGTCTAAATCCATCCTAAATCAGATTTTACTCCAAATTTCCCTAATTTACAAAATTAACTATTTATTTCCTATTACTCATTTATTACATAATTAACCTAATAATTACATCTAACACCCTAAATGCTATAAGTATCATACTCCATCAGATCTTAACATCCTAAAACATGTAATTATTCACTAAATCAGAAATTAATCATTTAATTACATAATTAACCCTAAATTACCCATTTTATGCCTCTTTTTAGAGCCTAAAAATTATCTAAAATTTTCGAAAATTAATTTTTGAAAAAGGGCTTCATAGCACTGTTCTATGTCACATGAGCATCCTACAGAAAAATTTTGAGCCCCAAACTACATCCCTAAGCCTATTTAATTTCCGGTTTAATCATGCTCGGTTTTGAATAATTTGTTAAGGACCCTATATTTCCAGACATAATTAAACTAAATCAACATTTTTCCCTAAATCTACATACAATAAAACCTCAGAATAACAAGTTTCATAATTTTCTGGGTAAAATAACTAATTTTACAAAATTATACAAGATTCGGGCTGGAAATTGGACTCACCGGTTTGGGTGGCTCCGGCCACCGCGGGCCGCCTTGGGGTTGTCGGCCGGCCTAGGCGCTGCCACCACCGTGTGGTGGTGGTGGCCGTCCACTCCCAGCTCCTCGTTTGGTGTGGGTGCCCTTTAAAACCCCTAACTGCACAGTTTTTCTTATTTTTTTTTTATTTTCTGGATTTTCTCTCGAATTTTCGACTCTCCCTAATTTTCTTTGATTTCTAACTGTTCAAATGAGTTCCTGGATTTTTCCTGCTATTTATAGGGTTTTAGGGGATTTATTGTGCATTAATTTGGACAAGACAAGTGCTTTATCCCTAAATTTTTGGCTTTTATGTTGTTCTAATTTAATTGGTTGAATTTTCTTTTTCAGATTCTGACTTGCCACGACCAACCTTGCATCATTCCACACCCTTCTGATTTTTTTCTGATTTTTCCTCAATTATTTTATAATTTTCTTTAATTATTTGCTTACTTTTTGGTAAATTTAGGTAATTTCGCGTATTTTTATCTACACGTAAATACATGTAGGGTACACGTGAACATTCCTAAATATTATTTTGGTCATTCTAAAATTTTTAGTATACATATAATTTATCTCTAATAATTTATTAGTTATTATATTACACTTTTTGCCTTTTTGGTAATTAGCAGTTATTATGCTTAAAATTTGAAAATTTTATAGTCTCCTATTTTACTACTTATTTTCTTAAATTTAAGTTTACAGGGTCATTTTTACTGGTATCTTGTTAAATAGTTTCTAATTTGGATTTGATCGGATGTTTTAACCGATCGCCCTAAACCTTGGGTTCTAAGTTCAATTTTACGATTACTTGGCTGAACTTTGGGGCTTACACTATGTATCTAATTTTTTTGTTTAGGATTTGTATTTTAGTCAAAGGTCTTTACTTTCTGATATCCTATTCATAGCATAGTATGGTCACCCCCAAAATCCTAACTAATTGGTACGGAGGTTTCATCCTAGAATTATTTTCTCGAATTAGTTAGTAGTAGTATTCTTCTCGATTAAGATTGCTACATCATAAAATTCTAGAATTTACTTTTAGTATGTATCAAAGGATAATATATTGAACTAATGGTATGACTGTATTTTTACATAGGTTAATAATGGGTTACCAACCATTAGCCTGCTTACTCGCGTATGCCTTAAGAGCCTTCAGTCCCTTACCTGAAGAATTCTCTCTCGTTAACCTATTGATGATGAGAAACAATACACAGAAGGTGGATGGCTAAATTCCTTGAAAGCTTCGAGTTGTTATATTATGCTCTGTTCTCTTTCTTGTGTCGAAGTTGACTATTCTCTAACCGTGGGCTTCGTACTGAGTGATTTGACCTTCAGCTACCAACAGTTCCTACTGAATAACGAGAGCGAGAGCTAGCTTCCTACTAGCTAAGTACTTCTCTTTCAGCCTCCTTCCAACTCATACGACATTCCTTCTTGTCTCAACCTCTTTGTTACCACAACATCTCGATTCCTCTTGCCTACTATAATAAGAGAATCTTTGTATGAAACCAATGTTATACTATCACCTGTCTATTTCTTCTGACACTATACTATTTTCCCCTTTTGTTGTTTGTCCTTTTTAGCCCTTTTCGTTTGTACCCGAAATCGCCTTTTATGTATGCCTTTTTGTAATTTCTTTAATTGTATTGTTACCCTAAGGACTTACTATAAATAGTCCCTTCTCCTTGTAAGCCAAAATCATCTTACTTTACAAATAGAATTTGAATATATTGTTCTTAGAAGACAACCCTCTTTAAGTCCATTTCCATACACTCTTATCTATTTTGCGAATTAACTCAAGATCAGTGGCGGGTAGACCTTAACATTAATTTGTGCATCATATCAAGTAAAGCGTTAAGTTGTATTGTGTTCATAAGTGGGTCAAATCCTCCGAGCAGCTTCACATCAACTACTTTACTCAGTTTGTTGACCTACTCACTCTAAGTTTCTTTGGTACTTCAAAGGAACCATTGGTTCAAATCTGCTATGGTAAATCCTAATGATAAATGAGCTCCTAGATACATCGTATAATCTTAGTATTAGAGACTGAGGTTGAGGCTAAGAGATGTATGGTAATAGTCCCTACTAGTTTGCTGTTCGTGATACTTAGTTTTCATTTGGAAGAACAGAGCAAGTTTACAGTTTACAATTCGTGTGATATTTGTATGTGTAAGGATTTCCTGTGTGAAGAGTATTTTTTTATGCTTTGTTTTGAGAATGTCGAATCCTAGTGTTCAAGGAGAAATTAACGATGCTAAAAGTGATACTCATAGCCATGGTCGAGTTACCCAACAAACACTACATACTACGGATGAGCAAATACAAGACTCTACTGCTATTGTGGCCAATTTAGCTGTTTCAGTGTAGAGAGTCTTAGAGATTGGACTGCGAGAGAGAGTTGTTGAACATGGCTGAGAAATGAGAGATAGGCCAAGAATATAAATGAATGAACAACATGCACCAGACCCCATTCTTGTAAACTACAAACCACCCTAACGTACCAAAAGAGTGGTGAGGCGGAGATTAGAATTGGATGAAATGTAAGAGTATGAAGAGGAAGAAAAATATGTTAAAGTTGATGAGCATTAAATTAAGGCTCCTAAGGGCATCGAACACCTTAAAGTATAGATTCTGAGTTTCAACAAGTCTAGTAGTGGTAACGACTACTTGGACTGGGAGGAGAAGATCGGAAAGATATTTGACTTTTATGATTATGAAGATACTATTCGTACTTGAGTGGCCCCATTAGAGTCGACGAGAAGTCCGAACATGGAATGAAATGAAGAGAGTCCTGAGAAGTAGGTTCGTTCCTGAACACTATGAACAAAATACTTTTTTACATCTCTAAGACTAAAAATAAGGTAGCCGATTAGTGGTGACTATGTCTGAGAGTTTTAGTTACTCACAATCCGATGTGATGTTGATGAACCCAAGCCATGAAAGGCAGTACAATTCATTTCTAGGCTAAGGATTGAGATTGGTAACATAGTGAAGTTGCAGATTCTTGCGACTTTGGATGAAACCATCTAGGTGGCTTAGAGAGTTGAAAGGTAGAAGCAGAAACAAATTAGTCAAATGCCGAGTAGTCAACCTATGCTGCCAAATAGGAGTAGTATGCCAAGCTGACTAAGGAATGATCGAGCAACAAATAGTTTTAAGGTAGAACAACAAGGGCAAGTGCTAATTTGACTAGAAGAAGGCCAAGGTAAGGGTAAGGCTAAGGAACCTGAGGTCTATAAAGACTAAGGTTAAAGCTTAGGAAGAAAGACCCGAGAAATCAAATGCTTTAAACATCTTGATTATGGGCATGCGGTTAGTCAATGTCTAAACCATCGAGTCATGACTATAAAGGGAGACAAACCTCAGTTTGAAGTAGAGAGTGCGAGCAAAGGGGAGAAAGAAATGGGAGTTAAGCAGATTTGGAAGAGTTTTAGGAAGACTCGATGCCGAGACACCACTTGAGGGTGGTGCCAAGTATTGTTTTGTCATTCAACAATCTCTCAGTACTTTTGTAGCTGATGAGAATGAGTAAAGGGAGAACCTCTTTCATACAAATTGCTGAGTGAATGGCAGGTTATGTGCCTTAATCATTAATGGAGTGAGTTGTACCAATATCATAGCATAAGGGGAAGTTAAGGTCATGAAATTACCAACCCTCCTATACCCTAAGCCGTATAAGATTCACTAGCTGAATGAAAAAGGAGGCTTACATGCTACCGAGTAGGTTAGAGTACCGATTTCCATTCGTGGTAGGTATACGGATGAGGAGTTGTGTGATGCACTTCCCATGTGTGCCTCTCACATATTACTCAACTAACCATGGTTGTTTGACTTGAAAGTATTGCACGATGGGTATAGAAACACCTACATGTTCCAAAAGAATGAGAAGAAAATCATATTGAGACCCATAAGTCCTAAGGAAGTACAAGAATCCCAAGAGAAGGTTGCTAGATCACTACAGTGGAAGTCCTTAGTAATTTCCTAAGCTCAGTTTGCCTAAGAAGTCAAGGTCGAAGACTATGTGCTCCTTTTAGCTAACAGACTCTTGGAGGTGAGAGAAGCTAAAAGCTTACCTATCGAGATGCAATAGCTACTTCAATACTATGTTGACCTATTTCCTACCAAAATATGAAAAGGTTTACCTCCCTTAAGAGGCATTGAGCATTGCATCAACCTTTAGCCTAAAGCTACCTTACTAAACTGACTTGTTTACAAGCTCAATCCTGAGTAAGTAGCCAAGCTGAAGAAATAAGTGGATGATTTAGTAAACCGCGAATATGTCCAAGAGAGTATGAGCCCATGTACCGTACCAGCCGTACTAGTACTGAAGAAAGATAGGTCATGGAGAATGTACATTGGCAAATGTGACATCAACAAAATTATTGTTAAGTATCGATATCCGATTCCATGGTTGGATGATATGCTCAATGAGTTACATGGTGCCCGCATCTTTTCAAAGATTGATCTAAAGAGTAGATATCATTAAATACGAATGAGGCCTGAAGATGAATGGAAGACAGCCTTTAAGACAAGGGATGGTATGTTTGAATGGATGGTAATGTCGTTTGGTCTGATGAATGCATCGAGTACTTTTGTATGGCTCATGAATCATGTATTAAGAACATTGATCGGCAAATGTGTTGTGGTTTACTTTGATGACATTCTAGTCTACAGTGCTGACCTCATCACTCATGTTGAGCATTTAAGATCGGTGTTCAACATCCTCCATACCGAGAGTTTATTTCGCAACCTAAAGAAATTTATGTTTTGTCAAAGCGAGGTTGGATTCCTCAAATATGTTGTTTCAAGGAAAGGAGTTCAAGTTAATGATGAGAAAGTTAGAACTATTCTTAAGTGGCCTATGCGAACTAGTAATACTGAAGTTAGGAGCCTTCATGACCTAGCTTCATTCTATTGGAGATTCATTCAAAACTTTAGTTCCATAACTATACCTTTAACTGAATTGACTAGGAAGAATACTGAGTTTAGGTGGTTAGAGAAAGCTCATAAAAGTTTCAAAGATATGAAATCTAAGTTGACATTAACCTTGGTATTCGCCTTCCCTAATTCTAAGAAAGTTTTTTAGGTGGAGTGTGACCCGTATAGAGTTAGCATTGGTGCTATCCTTATGTAGGAACACCAACCAATTCCCCACTTCAGTGAGAAACTCAGAGGAGCTGTCCTAAATTACTCGACCTTGACAAGGAGTTCTATGCCCTTGTCCAAACACTACAAAACTGGCAACATTACCTCTTACTAAGAGAATTCATCATCAACTCCGATCATGAGTCCCCCAAGCACCTTCGAAGACAACAAAAACTTTCTTGGCATCATGCTAAGTGAATCGAGTTCTTGGAGACCTTTTGCTATGTCATCAGGTATAAGAAGGGGAGCACAAACACCATGGCTAACACTCTTTTTCGTCATCATACCCTCATTACAACATTGCAAACCAAAGTACTTGGATTTGGTACCCTGCCTGATCAGTATAAGCATGATCCACATTTTAGGCCCCTAGTAGCCAAGTGCAATGTTGGAGGAGCTGCAAATGGATTTTACTTGAACTAGGGGTTCCTAATGAAGGACGAGTAGGTTTGTATGTCGAGTGGTTCAGAAAGAGAACTACTCATTTAAGAAGCTCATGCTGGGGGTTTGGTCGACCATTTTGGGGAAAAGAGGACGATTGAGATATTAAAAGAACATTTCTATTGGTCGAGAATAATAAAGGATGTGCATCGAATTCTAGAGAGGTGCAAGGTGTTTAAACATGTAAAGGTACCTATACCAGAGCGGCTATAGACCGACCTAAGTACGGATTTCATGCTTGATTCCCAAAATGTCAAGAAGACATTACTCAATCATAGTGGTGGTCGATAGATTCAACAAGATAAGCCACTTCATTCCCTGCCAAATAACTAATGAACTTTATTCATCGCTAATCTCTTTTTGTAAGAAATTGTACAACTATATAGAGTATTGAGAAGTATTGTGTCTAACTGTGACTCAAAGTTCATAAGCTTCTTTCCAAGAACCCTATGGAAGAAGCTTGGCACTAAGCTCATGTTTAGTCCTTCTTACCATGCCTAAACAGACAGCCAAACTGAAGTTGTAAACAGGACAATTAGTAACCTCCTACGAGCAGCTGTTAGGAAGAATTTGCATGATTAGGATTTATGCTTACTTGTCATTGAGTTTGCCTACAACCACTCACCTCACAGCTTGATAAGAAAATCCCTATTTGAGGTCGTTTATGGACTTAACATGAACTTACCCCTAAATTTAATTAGTAGTCTGACTATACAAGAGGAAAGCCAACCTAACCTATAGTGAGCTGAAGAATTCCAGAAGTTGCATCAAAGAGTTACTGAACAACTGGCTAAGACTGTAGCCTTACAGAAGGAACAAGGAAGTTGAGGAAAGGTACAAGTCATTCATACCTCTGGAGACCTTGTTTAGGTCCATCTTAGTAAGGAATACATCCCTGGTAGGAAAATGAACAAACTATTTCTCAGAATGGATGGACCTTACAAGATCCTTAGGCGTATTAACAATGACACTTATGAGGTTAAGCTACTCGAAGGGTACGATGTGCCTACCATACTCAACATCACTGACCTGACTCCCTATGTGCTAGTTGATGTCGAAGATCTTAATTTGAGGACAAATCTCCAATAACCTCAAAGAGCTGATGGGTTATCGACCACTGGTCCACTCACTTGTGTAAGCCTTAAGGGCTTCTAGTCCCTCACTAAAAGAATTCTATATCTTCAACTTGCTGATGACAAGAAACAATACATAGAAGGTAGATGGTTGAATTCTTTGAAAGCTCCAAGTTGTTATACTATGCTCTATTCTCACTCTTGTGCTGAGGCTAACTATTCTTTAGCCGAAGGCTCCGTGCCAAGTGATCTGACCTTTAGCTGCCAAGAGTTACTACTGAATAACGAAAGCTAGCTTCTTACTGGCCAAGTGCTTCTCTCTTAGCCTCCTTCCAACTCTCATGACATTCCTTCTCATCTTGGCCTCTTTGTTGTTGCAACATCTTGATTCCTCTCACCTGCTGTGATAAGAGAATCTTTGTACAGAACTAATGTTGCACTACTACCTGTCCATTTCTTCAACACTATACTATTTTCCCCTTTTGTCATTTGTCCTTTACCCCTTTTTAGTTTGTAATAGGAATCCCTTTCCCCTTTTATGTATGACTTTTTGTAATTTCTTTATTTATATTATTTCCTTAAGAACTTACTATAAATAGTCCTTTCTCCTTATAAGCTGGAATAATCTTACCTTAAAAATAGATTTTGAATATACCGTTCTTGCAAGACAACCCTCTCCAAGTTTATTTTTATATACTCTTATCTAATCTTGTCAAGTAACTCAAGATTAGTGGTGGGTGAATCTTGACATTAACTTGTATATTATATCAATTGAAGTATCGAGTCATGTTGCGTTCGTAGGTGGGTTACATACTCTGAGTAACTTCACGTCAGCTACCTTAGTTAATTTGTCGACCTACTTGCTCTAAGTTTTTTCGATACTTTGAAGGAACAATTGGTTCAAATCGGCTATGGTAAGTCCTAGTAATAACTAAGCTCCTAGGCACATCAGTTAATATAAGATTTTCTCTTAGTTTAATATTTCAAAGTAAGGGGTGATAACTTATAACTTAATTCTAGGTTATTTCCTATATTAACACCACGTTAAATTTTAACTCATTGTATAGGTTGATATTATCTTACTTATGCTATGCTTTTGGTAAATAGTAGTCTATTATCTTATGAGCATTATAATGTTGACTACTTGACATCATATCCCTATACACTCAATATTAGTAATATATCCCCTATCATACGTTGTACAAATGTTTCGCTAGTTACCTAAGGTAGGTTTATTTTGGTTATACCAATTATATAAGTCAAAGCAAATAAATTTAATATTTACATAGTTACATACCTAGATTATATAAAACTAAACAATTTCACCATTCAATGCCATCCTTAGGTTCTAGATATGTTTAATCTAATTCTAACTTTATTCCACAAAATGAACAAGTTATATCTTTATTGTTGTTCTGTACTAAGAGTTGATAAACACCATAGAGTTACCAAGGTATTTCAAAAGGCCATAAATCTCATCAAAGGTTAGAAGAAGCTCTTGATTTTTAATCACATCAAATCTACTCAACTTATCATGTTAAACAACAATTATATATCATCAAGTTTTTACGCCCAACTTCATATAATCACCATAATTAGCAAAAATTGTTATTCCTCAACAAAATCTAGTTTAATTATTCCTTTTATCTTTTAGCCTCACCTTTAGTTTCTAAATTTGCATTTAATAATACACTCTCTAGAATTTCCAAAATATCTATAACCTCATCTACCTTTTCATTAACACTTGTAGTGTTATTATTGTTCATAATAAGTCAGTTACTTAAGTTTTCCTTCTAACTTTCTAAATCATGTTCTACCTTACTTTCTAACTCACTTTATACTTTATAATCTTACTAAATTCCTATATTTTGGCCTACATTTTGACATTTTCCTTTTAAAGTTATTTAATACCTAATTCCAAATATCCATTTCAACTTAGTTTAGGTTAACTAAGTCAAAAATTTCCACTACCGAATTATGTATACTTCTAACTATCTTGATTTGAGCATTATTTGAAATTACTTTCTTCTTAACTCAATTTAACCTATAACTACCTATCCGTCATACTATCAATTAACTTACTTTCATATGTATTAATATAATTATATTGATATAGGCATTTAATATACAACATACGCATACATAATCAATGTAAGGAATCTATATATTAATATTTTATATAAAAGGTCCTATATGTATTTAGTTTTTACTATATTACTTGCTTATATATATTACATGATATTTCAATACAACACTCAGTACTCACACATAGATATATTTAAGCATTAATCTTCAAAATTATATGCTCCATAAACTTTCCAAACATAAGCTTAGATATCCATCCTTTAGGATCTTGGCATACCTCTTAATAACATAAAATTAAAGTCAAATGTTAGACCTTTAAATTTAAGAACATCTTGATTAATCATGCTTATATTCCGACCTTATGAGGAGATTTACACCATTTTTTTTATAGCATGTCAAGAGAAGTTATATTGAAACATAAGTTTCCACATAGCTTACTAGTTGGTCCCTTTTATATATCATTATGTTTTAAGAAAAGAATATAACACTCATATAATTTCGCACGATAACTAATACATATCCTAGAACCATGTAGTTTTATATCTCTAATTGATGTTAGTTAAAGTAGCAGAACCTTAAGTAAGATAATCCACCATACATCTTTTAAATATAAGCAAAACCTAAGCAAAGTGTTGGTATTGATATGTAAGTATATTATCATCTAAATATCGTTTCACTCTTTTAAATTATTAGCAGTTGACAAACCATATATTCTATTCCCATCGAACATTGTTACTAAGAACCATCACTTAAAGGTTACCATAGTTTTTTCTCAATTATTTAGTCTTGCCTATTCCTCTCATAATTGACTACCTAATTTTCCAAATCAAATTCTACAACACTTCTAAGTTAAACCATATCTCATGGATTATCCCAGGCACAACCCCTGCATCCATTCTTGACTTAAGTTCTATATATCCAATTACTTTGTGTTTTCTTTTGCTTAACGTTTTAATTTACATCCTGGGTCACATTCTGAACTACCTAAGATTCCTCTTAAGTCATCAAATCACATGATTATGCTATCAACTCCGCTATTTCTACACTTAATTAGAATAAATCAACATCTCAATAGTCATTCCCAACTACTATATTACACATGCAAATCAAACTACTTAATAAATCTAGCATTTCCAATATACACCTCCACATTAAACCAAATTTATCCAAAATCTAACTTCACTAACAAAAAAAATGGCTCCTTAATCAATTAATTTAGGGGACAATTCCAAGAATGCACATGATATTTCCATGTATACATAATTTGCATCTATTAGTTTGATATATCTAAACCTTCTTTCCTTTCCACTATTACTTAACCAGTCAACTCCAACAACAACCTCATAAGTCACATCTAATATTCCATAGATGATTCTTTTCTATTTTAACCAAATTCCACTTAAGCAAATATGAATTCTTAATTAGTACTTTATAAGTTTACTACCTAAAATTATCATCTTTTATAATTTAAAAGCGTCATTGACATAGCTTATCTTTTCTTGGTAAATATATATATATATATATATATAGTAAATATAAGCCCATAGTCTAAATCTTTTTTGACCCACTTATGTCCCATTCTTAATGTTTTCTTATGATGTCTAGCTGATCTTTTTTTACAACATTTCAAAGCAAAATTTTAAGAATCACACTTTAAGCAAGTTCTTAAGAATAATGCCCTAATACCAACTTAGAATTATCACACCTCGATGAGGTAGAGTCGCAATAGTCCTACTATGTGAACCACTATAAAATAGAAGTTAACCTCACAGTTACTATTGTAAACCTAGTTCACATAAGGTGAACTTGACACAACCACTTTGAAGTGTTCAATCCTATACCAGTCTATTAAAAACCTATGCTACACTAATGATTATAAAAACTTGATTTTTGCAACCACAGTTCCTTAAAAGATTTGAGTTTGAAAAGTGGCACTCAACAAAATCCTCAAAAATTACAAGTATTTACAAAATTGCATTTATGGGAGAAGCAGTTATAAGGCTAAGAAAAATGGTCATATAAATCTATAGGTTTACCAAACTTGATTACTATGTTAGTAGTAGTAAATTAGAAGGTCACTTTAAGAGATCCTAATAGTTTTCTTCAAGACCTAGTAAGTTATGTTTAGGATGTTATTTAGCCAATTCTACATAATCCTCACATCTCGATGCAACGTCCATCTTCTGGATTTAGATGGCATACTTGAAGTCTATTATGAACCTGTAAGACCGTTATAAGGGAGTAAGTGACAACTTGCTTAGTAAGTGGGATGGAGAAAAAGTATGCATTTAGCACAAGTACAATCAGGGTTTTTAACCAAGTTGGTTAAATGCCATGTATATATAAGCAAATGCCATGGCATGGCGTTAACTAGTCTATTGTGAGATTAAAAAAATTATGCTTGATCTAATTCGGGTTAAGGAATTTGACGTCGTACATTAGCAAATTGAAACCAAACTAAGGCTTATGCAATGGAGAAAACCCTCAACTCGAAACTCCCTTCGAACTACTGCCTCTAACCTTACTATGACCTTCTCTCCTATCACTTAGTTTAACTAAGGGTAAGGAAAGTGCCATTTCAACTATCCTCATCAAAAGGGTCCATGTTTAGCTTGAGAATTCTAATTGTTACCCCTAGTAGGTTGCAATGCATGTTAGATTAGAAGTTGGGTTGAGTTAGAGTTAATTTGATTTTAAGGTGGTCAACCAATTTAGACAATCCAAGCAAATAGAGTATACAAAACAATCAAAGCATAGAGCTTAACTCCCACAGTAGCAATTGAAGCAATATTTAGTCATACGCATAGCATATGCACAAACATCTACATTACAATCAAATGCTAGAAATATACCAAAGCCTCTAAGCACTTTAAAGTACTTCAAAATGTTGTAAAGCATTAATCCTACTTACCTAAACATTGATGCTCGTTCTCCTCACTCGTTACTCCTGTCTTCCTTTATTATCCCTAAAATTTAATATAACCTCTTTAAGTTTCCATCCAGTATAATATATATGCTCATTATAACATTTAAGTTTGTTCGTCAATTGCGCTAAGTGAGTTTTCCAAAGTTTTATTAGGCATTAATTATGTAGTGTAAATTTTGATCGAGGTTTTGACCTAGTATTTTAGTAATTTTTTACCTAAATTTTGACTTTAACAAATCTTTAGAGGTTATATGTATGCAACTATTTGACCTATTTTCTAGCTCTAAATGATCCCATATTTAGTTCCAACCATCTTCTAACTTCTTAAGCACACTTAATTATTTTTTAATTAAGTTATTAACTTATGTTCTAACCCAATATTATGTTATAAGTTATTGTCCAAGAGGCTTCTATCTTATGTTCTAACTTTGATAAAGATATAGCATTCATATACAAATCATTGGTTGACTAACTATTAGACTCCTGGTATGATTAAGGATTTTCAATACCAAACTACATTCTAACCCAATTTCTAACGAAGTTTCTAACCCACTATCCTAAATTAGATTCTTATTTAAGAAGTTTTTGACTAATAGTTTGTCTCTAGAAATAGGTTAGAGTCTAAATATAAGTCACTTTCTAGTCCAAATCCAATTTTCCTAATATCTTCAACATACTTACACCATGTTACATTTTGACTTACTTTCTAACACAATTTCTGACCTTACTGCTGTCAATACATCTAACTAATTCACATATACTCCACTTACCCTACATTTTTGGAAGTCTAAACCCTACATAATTTAGAAGTATCAACTAGTACTTCAATCATCTATTCTCTTACTATATCATTATTTAATTGACATATGCATTAAAAGTTAAGGAGAATTAATCTTTAGACCACCAAATACCCACTTACCCTTAAAAATTGTCATTCCTAAACTTCTAAATAACTACTTTTCAGCTGCTATATGTAGGTAGATATTGGTTGTACCTTACTTTTGTCAAGTGTTGATTAAGCTCCTTTGCAAGATAACCCATCCAACACATTGTTTCGTAACATCAAGACTTTTCCTACAATTCAATGATTCAATTTTAACAAACCAACCACATAACATCAAAATTTAGCATCTTAGGAGTGTACCTATGAAATATCAAGCCAAAACTATATGAATTGGTTTTTCAAAAACCCAATAAAAAATTGGTATAAGTGATTTTTTCTAAGGACCTTATATCTACAATCAAAATTTTGAAAATTTGATTGAATATTTGGATTCTTCATGCAAAAATACATAAGGAAACAAAATTTCAAAATTTTTGGTATTCATTTACTATTTTTCCCAAATTTTTGTTGAAAACGAAGAAATTGATGACTTACAGGTTACCAAAGCTCCGGCTAACATGGAGAAGAGCAAGGTTGTCGAATGACCTAGCTATTGGCTACTCCTTTAGGTGGTAGCTCAACCTTGCTTCCAGGTAGTCATCTTCTATGGTAACTTGAAATCCTACCTTTTGCGCACTAAATTTCCCTAATTTTATTTTCTTACTTCCTCTTTCTATTTTCTTTCCCCAAATTCTCCTAAAACTTTAAATTGACAAAACTTTCAACTCTTGAGGTATTTGGATTTTTATAGCATGATTGATGAGGTTTTGGAATTTTTCTTTCCTATATAATCTATCTTTCCCCTCTTAGTTTAGGTGTCTTCACCTAAGGTTTCTCTTATTTTTCAATTCTATAGTTGGCTCCTGGATATATCACACCTTGTAGCATGATTCCAGATGTCTTAGTGAGTTTTTAGAAATTTCTTATATTTTTCTTCATTTATATGGTAATATTTATGCATTTTTAGGCATTTACAATAATTATAAGTACATATATTGACATAATAACTATACCCGATGTATATACATGCCTTTCATACATTATTTTATGTACGATATTAATTATATTACCTATAATTCATCTTTAAGTATTCATTAATTTTCAAAACCTGCTTTGTACATAACTAATAATATAATAATAATACAATAAATTTTTACTATTTTAGCTATATTTTTAATATTTTATTATATTTTCAAATTCTAAGCCTATAAGACATCCTTGACTAATATTACAAAGCCTCCTATAAGTATCTAGTTTAATTGGGTTACCTTACTAAATGCCCTAAATTGATTACTGAACCTGGTCGCGCAAATATGAGTCTCACACCTATCAATCCAAATGTCAATATAGCCCATATGGTAGCTGATCCAGTTGACATTAGTGTGACCCCTCAAGTTGATGCAATGTAGTCGCTTTACCTCATCCATATCGCAGTTTGGGGAAACCCTTTATAACCTACCAAACTAGCACGCCACTCACTTCGTATGATGCTACTCATTAATGTGGAAGCATATCAGGGGTATTTGAGCTGTCCATACATCTTTACCACTATTGTAGTAATCAAGTATGATTTGAAGGAGGTCATCTATATAGGGCTATCAAACAACTTGCAATTATATTTAAGCAATGTTGGCTCATACACAACAGATATGGAATGCAAAAACAAAAGTTGTGTTCAATGTACATACTTAATCTAGGCTCTATCAATTAAAGACGTCTCGGTATGCCCTCACCACATGCATAGGGTGCTGTGTAGCATCCTACTGTAGCTCTATCACCCCCTGTTCCCTTAACCTAGCCTACATCTACTCAGCCTTCATCTAACAATTGCTCATCTATATGGCATTGATGAGTCTTTGAAGATCATCATACAAGCTCTCCTAATTACCATAGACTGCTTCAATAGCTTTTATCTTTATAGACCACAACCTTCTATTGGTAACCATATTATACCCAAATTTCCCATTAACAATACTATGTAATTGAGAAATTTTTGTATTAAGGGCTTCTCCAATGATGTTTAAAAACTCCCTTGCCATCATATTGAATCCAGCTATGAGTGGTCTTGAGTTATTATTGGACTTACACTTGTACAAGGTCCCATTAGCCTTATTATGACCCATGCACCCTCTAACTTCTTCTTACATGCCCTTAATCTCCACCTGCATCCACCCTTGTGCCTAGTACACATAACATAACACTTACTCTTTTTGGATTCTACTAATCTTAACTCCATACAATGCTTGATTTGGTAGTGCTTCACAGCTCTCACCAGTTCATTTTTCTCATTGATTCTTACACCTATGTATAGGTTTTCAGCGGCTTATAGGTTACTAAACTCTTTATTAGCACTTCTCTCGAATTGTACATAGCCATCATCTTTACCCCTATTATAGAAAGGTATTGCATCCCTAATAGCTGATCTGGTTGTTTGAACCTTTAGAGGATGAGTCAATGATGGTCTAGGCTCCATTGAGCTTGAGCTAAAGGCATAAGGGTGTCTAGGTAATATCTCCGGAATATAGGAACAACCAACACCCATCATAGGAACAATGGGACATGCCATAGGCATTTCGATATCAATACCATCGCTGTAGTCATCATCTTCATCTCCATTTAACTCATGATCATCATCATCATCCTGTTCTTCATCATATAACCCTCTCATTCGTTGAATCACTTAGTCATGCAAAACTTCCTTTTAAAATACCAATCCAACTACCTTATTGACTATAGTATCATCATCCCATATAGGGGTAGACATAGGTATTTTTTCGTCTTCATATTGAATTGGCTCATTGATTTGAGTTGAAGGCACATATGTCACATGTACTAAAGGAGGGTGGCTGGCTTATTCCACTTCTTCAATCATTACAAAGTAGTGGTGAATATAGGTTTGTCCAAATGCTTTTACCATCTCAAATAAGTTTTTGACATCATTGTCATCCTTAATTACATCAAGGATTAAGATACAACTTCCGAATAAGCATTCAAATGTCGATACAAAATCTCAATCCTTCCTGCACTTGGATCTATCCCAACACCTTGGTAAACCATTTGTAATAATTTCATGAAGTTTGAATTTGTTCTTACTTTTAACATCTTTACCAGGTTCTAATCGTACTCCAATCTCAAATTTTCCATCACAATATTTCCATGGGCATAAACCATAAATATCACATCTACCATTTCTAACCAATCCACATCAACATAAGCATCTCAATTAGCATATCATGGTTTATATACTGTGCCTTTCATCTTTGTGCTATTACTCTTGGCTTAAACAAATAATTCTCTTCTTAAGTATACATTTAACCAAACACCTTATGTACGATATGTTCCACACTCAAATTTTAACTCCACAATGACTAGAATATGTGCCTATGTGTAATTTATTAAAAACAAAAAAAAAAAAAACAAAAAAACAACAACTGACTACCCATTTCGATGTTGACGATTACATAGAAAACTAACTACGAAAGGAGTAAATCACACATACACTAATTTAGTCTAAATAATGCCCTATTCTCAATGCAGCATTTCATTGAACATCTTATGTGTGATATGTAACACACTCAAATTTGAACTCCAAAATGACTAGTATGCATGCAAATGTGTTACTTACAAACAAATCAACTAACTACATGTTTCAATGTTGACAATTACACACAAAAACAACTTCAAAACAAGGACATCACACATTTACATAAATATGGAACCCTAGCATAGATTTTGTATAATTTGCATATATATGAATGATTTGTGTAAAAAAAGAAAAAAAAAAAGAATTAGATAGAGTACAAGGTTGTTTACCTTTGATTCTAGGTAAAAAAAAAATTGAATATGTGGGATTGGAGAAGATGCGTGCATCTCATCCAAGACAAAAGAGAGGAGATTTTGTTTGATGTGATTTACGTCTGATAAAAAAGTCATATGAGGGGTATATATTTTTAGTGCACTTTCTTTCTCTTCTTCTTTAGCATATTAAAGAAGAAGGCACACACCTTCCTCTTATATTGAAAAAAAAAAAAAAAAAAGAAAGGCGTTTTCTGAAAAAGTGCTTTAATTGCCCCCCGTACGTAATAAGTTTTCTCTCAACCATTTTTTTCGAATTTTTTTTTAGCGGGTGTGTTCCTCCTTGATTTGTAATTTTAATGTTATTCCTAAGATTAAGCACTTCCGTTGGAAAGTTTTTAGTGAGGTAGTGGCTTGCGATTTAAATTTCTTTAAAAGAAAATTAAGACTAAATGCCCTTTGTTTTTTTACGCGATATGGAAGAATAGATTAAGCTTGTACTTCTTCATTGTCTTTGGACACATCATGTACGGTTTGCTCTTCTTAATCACCATCTTGATACGCACTCTGTTTCAAAATTTGATTATTGGTTTTCTGACCATTGCTCAAGCTAATTTAGCTACTGGACAGTAATGAAAGGAGATCACTTCATGGTTCATTTGAAAAAGGAAGAAATGAATGGTGCTTTAATAGTGTTGATTCTGATCCTTTGTTGGTTGCCCAGAAAACTTCTTTGGCATCTTAGGAATATATGTAAGCCTCAAGTAGTGTTCGTAAGTCAACTACTTGGCAACAACATCAAGATAACAAACAATTGACATTGCAACCTCCACGACCTAGTTTTGTCAAGTTGAATTGTGATTACACTGTCGATATTTCATCTAGAAAAGCGGGATTGGGTTTCATTATGTGTGATCATGGTGGCATTTTCTTGGTAGCGGTTGCATCTTAGACAAACGTTGCTATAGTTGAAATTGCAAAAGCATTGGCAATAAAAACTGGATTGGAATATGCAGTATTAAAGAACTAAAAGCATGTTTCAGTCTGACTCATTGAATGTTAATCAAGGAATTCATATTTTTGCCTGCTCTCATTTCATCTCTAGTTTTGGAAAATGACCAACAAACGAGAAAAAATACAAAAAAAAAATTGATAAATGGGAAAAATATAAAAACTTAAAAGGGAATAAAAGAACAAAAAATATGGAAAAATCAAGAAAAGGAAAAAAATGAAAAATACAAAAAAATTGAAAAAATGAAAAAAAAATACAAAAAATATGAAAAAGAAGAAAATATTAAATAGAGAAAACCCAAAAGATATTTAGAAACGAAAAATTTCAAAAGAAAAAAAAAAAAAGAAAAGAAAATCCATGTGGGAGTTCATTTGGCATATTTTGGGGTGAAAATAATTTTTTGAGGTTAAAAAACAACTTCTAGACTTAAAATATGCATATGTGGTTTGATAGAATTGGAGTTTTTTGGTATAATGGGTATATTATTGAAAGTCTTTTTTTTTAGTAGGTTCGATTTTCTTATTTTATAATATTATAAAAATGGACTATTTAAATAGATCATGCTTCAAATGGTGCCTCAATTTAAATTACTCACTTTTGGACCAATTAATATTTTGAGTAAAGTCAAGTGCTGAATGAGATAATTATGTTAAATTAGGCCATTTTTGAGAAATATTTTCACACATGCTTACTAAACTTACTAAAGAATCCTTGTTTTTAGAATCCATGAGACTTGGGCCAATTATTTGGCCTAAAATTACTTAAGTATTTAATTTGACTCGAGAGAGTAGAGCTAAATAATGTTAGATTGCAATAAATGACAGGGAGATTAAATAGCTCAATCGGCTAGTAGCTTAGTCATGGGCCAGAGACCTAGGGGGAGTTGGAGCGCCCTTCGTTTTTTTTTTTTTCACGCTTTCTCCCTCGCTTCCCTCGGCAGGTTACACGTGGCTGATAAGGAATTAGTGAAGCTTCACTAGCGAGTTTCTTCTTCCTTTAGCTTTCAAGCAAGTGCAAATTTGGGAACAAAATAAACACGTAACCTCCTCAAATTTTTACTCTATTTCACTCGGTTTTAATTTTTTTTAATTCAATAAAAAAAAAGGGAATTCAAAAAGGATGTGGGAAACAAGCTAAAGGACACCAAATTTGTTTAAATTAATTAGGAAATTATTGGAGAATATACTAAAAATTGGTTTTAAAAAAAAAAAGTGCTTGAAAAGCCAAATCTTCTTCAACAAATTTGGAGTGATCCATACCTGCAAATCACGAAACAAATACATAGATTGAGTGTGTCTAGAAAATGATGGAATTTTCAATTTCCTTCAACTTTAATAAAAAATGTGTCAATTTTGGAGTCAAATATTCAAAGAACCACACATACACATTCAATAAAATTTTGATTTTTCTTCCATATCGAAATTTCTTGTGTAAAACTAAAGCTCACTATAAATATGGGTCCTTAGTATCAGTTCATGCAAGCAACTTCAACATCACAGTTGGAAGAATTCTTCTCATACTCTCTCTAGGTAGCAAAACCCCTAGGCATCACTCTCTTTCTCTGCAATTCTCCTAAATAATAGAAAATCGAAGAAAACCAAGCTTATAGCATTGTTCCTCATTATTAGTAGATAGAAGTATGGGCATCTTCATTCAATTGTTCACCAATTGCTCCAAGTTGATCAAGAATCATGGTTAAGGTTTGTAAGTTCTAACGTTACCATTCAAGCAAAATTGGACGAGTTACACCATCCCAATAGTGAAATTGATTGAAAACTTTTGTAGCCTATGTTACATCAAGAGAGGCCAAAATCTCCCTAACCAACCCCAACCCTACCCTTTCCCCTAGTCGCTCATTGTCGCTCTACCATTTGTTGGTCGTCTCCCATGCATGCATAAAGGTAAGTTTTTTATTCCCTCCAAAAATACTAAAAAATAAAAAAGAGGAAATTAATTTGTTATTATAGACATCCTATTTTTGTCATCCTTTTATCTTTATTTTTATTCTTTGGCCAAGTTCATTTAAAAAAATTGAAGAAAAAAACAGAAAATCAAAAGCAATTGAAAAACAGAAAAATAAAAAATTAATTAAAAAAGAAAGAAATGAAAGAGAGTCAAAAGTATCAAAGTCAAATAAGTTAGTCACTTAGAATCAAATTAGGCAATAATAAAAAATATATATGCAATTTAGTAGATTCGGAATCTTTGACAAATTGGGCTTCATTAGAAAAATATTTTAGAAAAGTTCAATAAATTTTGGATTCATAAGAAATGGGCTTTCATTAAATTAAAAATTTGAGTCGTAATTTTTTATCTAGACAAAGTAAAAAATAATAATAATAAGACGCAAAATTTATTAAATTAAATATGTGCTGAAAAATCCTTAGCATGTATATTTTGAACCATTTAAATGTGTTTAGGATAATTTGAAAACAAATTAGAGGAAATTAGGCTTGGGTTTGAAAAAAAAAAAATTAAATTAAGGACTTAAATAAAATTTGAGTGCATAAGATATTAAGAAACTAAGCATAGCTTAGTTGGTTAGGTGCATAGACTTGGATAGGGAGTCTAATGTCACAAGTTTGATTCCAATCTATAAACAAGATATTAAGACACTAAACATAGCTTAGTTGGTTAGGTGTATGGACTTGGATAGGGAGTCAAAGGTCATGGGTTTGATTCCATGCTGTAATGCGACCAAGAGTTATAAAACACAAATCTATAATAGATTTGATTGAATCTTCAATATTTTTTTTTTACAAATTTGGATGTAATCTCATGAAATCATTATCAAAAAGTCCAAATATAACAAAGATTCACATTAATAACGAATATTTGAAGATTTGGGAAAATCCAATAAAAACCTAAGCTTTATCAACAGCCAATACAACAACATTGCTAGCTTCGAAGTTGATTAAAAGCTAATTTTCTACAAATATGGAAGTTCAGGTAGAGTAGAAGAGGGGGCAAATCTCAACACGTCAAAGCACACACAACCAGTTCTAGCTACCCTCTCTCTAACGATAATACCTACTCTCTTTCTAACACCCATTTATATATACTCCATGGTAGTCATAAATAACCACTTTACTACACTTCCCACCACCTAAGCTCCACAAAGTGACCATCCTTACACCTAGTTGTAACCTTAAACTCAACTTCCAACCCAAACCTTAACCTCCACCACGGCACCATCTTAAAACAAAATCTAAACGACATTTACGTCCAAAACTACACCACTAATGCGTTCCTTCTATCCCCAAACCCCTAGAAATAACCTTGCACTACCAAAAACCAATCACCATCATGTCCACTAAAAGCCATCGTCGTCAATTACCTTACACCATTCTTGAAACAACCACTAAATACTAAAACACCATCACCAATGGCTTTTTTGTCAATAAGATTGTCATAAAAGTAGAAGCATCCTCAAAATCAAGTTGTAGTAAGCTATCATAGACACTCTTGTCATTCATGTGCAACATAATTGACTACTCGGGGAGCTTTATCCAACTTGTTTAACCCAATTTGGACTAACCCACATGCCTTCCTCCTTAAATCTAACATGCATGCTAATTGGTGTAGTAGGTGGTTTTTTTTTTATTTCTCTTTTATTTTTATTTTATTTTCTTTTATTAGTTTTAGGTGTTTTAGTTTTTTTGTATAAATTTCTAAAACAATTAAATTAAAAAATTATTAATTACCTTTATTAACTTTATTTTTCTTTCATGCAAGTCTTCTATTTGAATTATTTAAGTTCTCATTTTTATTATTATTATTTTTACTATTCACATATTATGTGTCAATTTTTTGTGCATTATTCTTTTCCTCATAATAGAATAAATTTGCATGATTGGTTTCATTGATTAACATTGCATGTTGACCAACACAATTTTATTAACTTAGAATACTAACATAATTTGCAAGTTTATTATTTATCGAATTAGTATCTCTTATCATAATGTTAGAATTTTCGCATTTTTTATTAAAATTGTATCTTTCCATTTAAATGGCATGTTTTCGTTAAAAATTTCCCCTTTGCCACCTAGTTGATTTTTCAAAATTAGAAAAAATAAAAAAAAATATTTAGGGTTTCTTCCAAAGTTAGGTTCTTTTATGGGTTCTTCTTAAAATTTGGACGATAAAAGTTAGAGTATGTTTCTTAGGATATATCTGAATAAAAAAAAGTGGAGAAAAATATAAACCTAGTCATTTTTCAATAATAAAAATATCCAAGACAATAAAGTTATTCTAAACAAGAAAAAAGACCTCTAAGTCAACCATAAAAAAAT
The DNA here is from genome assembly GCA_024138015.1 of Lumnitzera littorea. Lineage (NCBI taxonomy): Eukaryota > Viridiplantae > Streptophyta > Magnoliopsida > Myrtales > Combretaceae > Lumnitzera > Lumnitzera littorea. Next base: position 78,290,148 of record JAMXBB010000007.1, read on the forward strand.
AAAATTTTTTGTTTTGTTTCTTTTATTTTATGACAATTCATTATAAAAAAAATCATTTTTTATGCATTTTGCATATTTTTAGCATATTTTGTATTTTTAAAAAATTATAAAAATAAAGGCTTATTAGTTAGTTTTTTTAATTCTTATATGATGACTATGCCTTAATAGGCTAACTCTCGAATTCAGTTTTCTATTAGACTTTTTTTTAATTATTTTTAAAAACAATTCATGAACTAGTGGTTAAATTAGGATTTTTTAATCCAAAAGCTTTAGTTTTCTTTTTTTTTTTTTCCTTTTCCAGTTTTACACTTTGGCAACTCCAAACTCAATTTCTAAAAATATTTTTAAACATCTTTTAAAGACAAATGTTTTTTCTAATCTAATGTTAAGTGATGTATATTAGGAGAACTATGATTAGTATAGGTTAAATTAAAGAAATCAAAATAGTTTCGATAGCTATCATTACCATACGTTTTATCAAATTCAATTTGTTTGCATGATTTTTCTTAATATATTTAATTTGCATGATGTTGGTTTGTTAGCTTGAACATTAATAACAGAAAATAATAATTCCATAAGATATGTTAGCTCACATGTGAGTAATAGAAAATAATAACTCCATAAGTCTGTTACCTTACAATATAACATTTGCATGATAATTATTTCTCATATGTCAACAAGGTTATATATTATATTGATTGTTTTGTCTTATTATTCATTTTAATTATCATGTTTGTATGATATTAGTTTTGAGTGACATGAATAAATAATTTTTTTCGAAATAAAAGGGGCTTTTCTTCAAGTTTTTCAAAATAAATGCTTTTTCTTTTTTTCAAAAATGTAATTTTCCCAAAAGATGTTTTTCTAGACTTAAAAGAATGTTTTTCACAAAAAAAAAAGTCTCAATTGGCCTTTTTCAAAACTAAAGGTTTATTTTTAGGTTTCTTTTTAAAATGGACAAAAAAATCATTTTTTTTCCAAAATCGGTAAAAACTTAAAGTGAAAGGTTTTAAAAAATTTTATTTGAACTAACAAACTAAAGTTTTTTGAAAAATGAGAATTACATGGGCTTAATCTTACTTAATGGTTATGAAGCACTTTGGGCAGACCATAATATATAAAAGAACCCTTTTTCTTTTTCATTTTCCAAGTTTTTCCTAGAATTTTCTCAACAAATGAAATAAAAGTCCCCTTTCTTCTAAAAAAATACCTTTATTAGAAAAAGAAAAATTAAAGGCCCATTGAAATAATTCATTGAATTCTTTATGGAACTAATTAGGTTTTAATAAGATAGCCTTAAAGCCCATTCATTTTCTAGTTTCTGTTCTCTAAAATCCTTTCTTTTTTTTAGAGAAACACAAGCCAGGAGATGGAATTAAGGCTTAACCACTTATGAATCTTAATCATATCTCTTTCAAACTTTAGTTAGGTGGTGGCTCCAAATGTTTTCAAAGATTAAACTTTTTCTTAATTTGGTTTAAAGATTTATAATAAGTGGATTAGGCATAGTATGAACTAGATTAAGGAACAGAAATTTCAACTCGACACCTTTTAGCGACTGTTGAAAATTGTAACCTATCTTACATAATATTAGAGACTCTTGGTCAAATTTTGATCATGTTTCTTTTTTAAAAATGTCGAGCCAAATTTTTCTCAGTTTTTTAAATCGATTAATATTAAACCCTATCCGTTTAATACTAACCCTCAACTAGGATGTAACGAAAATCAATTATTTTAACTTTGAAAACATTTTGAAGTCACTACCTAACCAATGTTGAGAAAGAGAGTTAAATTATAATCAATTTGATGGATTGGTTATAATTTAGCCACTAGTCTCTCGATAAAACCAAATTTTAAAATGGTTTTAAAACTAAAGATTTAGATCTAAGGTTTATCCTATTAAACCTTAAATGGATATTACTCTTTAACTTTTCAATTTTAATTTCACTTTTCAATAATACCCTTTTTGGATTTCAATTTCTAAACAACAAATCATACCACATGTAACTAAGTTAATTAAATTGATTATTTACAAGTGATGGAAAAAGAAAATTTTTTACATTTTAATTCGCCTCGTAATTGCTATAAGTGTCTATGTACCAACTATTCAAGATCAGACTTCCATAATTTATTTCGAAAATATTAGCAAGTTAGTTAATTTTAAATTTGGAAAGTGGCTAAGTTTAGATTTTTTAGTCATTTCATTTTATTTAAGAAAAATACCTAAGAGAAAAGGGTCCTAATTTGGTGATTTTATTTTTTGGAAAAATTATAAAATATGCTAATTTTTTAAAAAAGGTCCATTTATATTTACTTATTTGAAAAAAAAAAAACTTCTAAGTGATAAAACTCTTTAGAAAAAATCCTAAAATACTTAAATAGACCTTTTCATGAAATAAGCAATTATCATAGCTAACATACTTAACTATAAAAAAGATACATAAACCATGAAAAAAAAAAGCCTAATTATAAGCAAGAAGCCTAACCACGGAAAAGAAACCTAAATTATTGTAAGGATGTCTAAATCATGAAAAATATGCCTAAAGAGTTTATTGAAAAAAGGATTTTCTTAAGTGAGAGGACATCTTTGTTTTCATTATTATTATTATTATTATTATTAATATTATTTTTTTTATTTTAAATTTTTTTTATTTTTATTTTTTTATCATATATTTTTAACTAAAACATAAAAATAAGTAAACCAAACAAACTAAGCCTTTTCCTTTTACAATTGCAAATAGAATACAATCATAACAATAACAAAAGAAAAAGAAAAAGTACGATATTACAAAAATAAATAAAAAAATACAAAACATGGAAAACAAAACACAACTCAAAACCAAATGAAAGCCAAACTAAGCTGAAGTTCGTATGGGTTAGAGCTATGCACAAGAGCGATCAAGTCAAGTTAGAAAGCTCTTATAATAAGGAGTTTCTACCACAACTTGTCCTAGCTTGGAAAGCCTTGAGTGTGTACAAATCCTAGAAGATGAGGCCATGTAGAGAGAGAAAGTGGCGTTATGAATGTATTTAAGTGATTGTGAGTGATGAGTTGATGATTTGTAGTAAAATGGAATCCCCTATTTATCGGTATCATGGTCAAGTTAAGGATAGAAAATATTGAATATTGCATGATTTTCTTCCATGTTTAAACTAGGCGAACTTGGACAATATGTGATACTAAATGCAAAGCTGCACATAGGAGTGTATCGGAGTATGTCCAACACATGTAGGAGTATACCTTATGACATGGCAACAATGTGGCATGACATGGTAAGTGACATGGCATGACATGACATGGGGATGACATGGCATGGTGACATGATAGATGCATGTACTAATAAGGGATGGACAAGTGTCTAAGTGAGAGAAGAAAAATAAAAGATACATTTTGCATTTTCTATGAATTCAACCTAAGATCTCCAAGCTATATGCAATGCTAATGTTCGAGCGCTTTACCAAATGAGCTATTGGTTTTTCTTATGTATATGCACAATCAAATTGCACACATAGATTAGGTTGGCCTATATTAGATTCAAATCTAAGCCTAAGGCTAATATCCTTTTTCTCTTTTAATTATTTAAGGCCCTAAAAAATCCTAAGGCTAGATTAAAAAAAAAAAAATCCTACTCTATTTAAATTATCTAAAAAATTATTTATTTTTATTTTTATTTTTTTGTACTTTTCTAAATTTTCTAATTTTTTGTGCTTTTTATAAATCAAGACCCTTTACCCTATTCTAAAAACACTAAAGTTATAAGGGAATAAAAATGAGGTGTCTACAACTGCTCCTCATTGTAGTGAAGTTTAAGTAAAACTTTACCACAAAGATAAAAAAGACACTATTTTTGTCTCGAGAATGAACTTGTTCTAAGAAACACTACAACTACTTAGCTATCCTAAGCTTAGTCCACTAAGGATTTAGGTGATGAAAATGGAAGACACTTTGAGTTGCAATTTAAGTATTTTAAAGGATAACCAAAGTTCCTAAATTTGACTTAACGAAGGATAATAAGGGTTCTTGAAGTTTCAAGTAAGGATAATTGAATGATCAAGATTCATAACCTAAGGATAACTTTGATTCCTTAAGGCTCTCATAAAATAACCTAAGCTCTTAAACAATAGAATTACTTAGTTTTCAAGACTAAGGACAACCTATGTTCTTAACTTAAGGATTACTTAGTTTTTATGAAATAACCTAAGCTCCTAAACGGTAAGATTACTTGGTTTTTAAGATTGAGGACGGTCGAAGTTCCTAATTTAAGAATTACTTTGTTCCAATGAAATAACCTATGTTCCTAACAAAAGGATTACTCAGTTTCAAGACTGAGGATAGCATAAGTCCTAATTTAAGGATTACTTAGTTCTTATGAAATAACCTAAGCTCTTAAACAATAAGATTACTTAGTTTTCAAGCTGAGAATAGCCAAAGTTCCTAATATTAGGATAGCTAAGACTCTTAGATAGCTAAAGTTTCTTCGACAAGAATAACTAAGGTTCTTATTAAATAGCTAAGTTCCTAAAAAGAAGGATTACTTAGTTTTAGGATCAGAGATGGCCAAAGCTTCTTGACAAGAATGACTAAGGCTCCTATTAAATAGCTAAGCTCTTAAAATGAAAGATTACTTAGTTTCAAGATTGAAGATAGCTAAAGTTTCTTGACAAGAATAACTAAGCTTCTTATTGAATAATTAGGTAAGAAGGATTACTTAGTTTCAAAATTGAAGATAGTCAAAGTTTCTTGATAAGAATAACTAACTTTCCTAGTGCATAGCTAAGTTCCTAAAAGAAAGGATTACTTAGTTTCAAGATCAGAGATGGCTAAAGGTTTTTTACAAGAATGACTAAGGTTCCTATTGAATAACTAAGCTCCTAAAATGAAGGATTACTTAGTTTCAGGATTGAAGATAGCCAAAGTTTCTTGACAAGAATAACTAAGATTCGTATTAAATAGCTAAGTTCCTAAAAGGAAGCATTACTCAGTTTTAAGATTAAAGATAGCTAGAGCTCCTAGTCTAAGGATTGCTAAGAGTCCTAGATAGCCAAAAGTTTCTTGACAAGAATAACCAAGGTTCTTATTGAATAGTTAAGTTCTTAAAAGGAAGGATTACTTAGTTTTAGGATTAGAGATAGCCAAACCTTCTTAACAAGAGTGACTAAGGTTCCTATTGATTAGTTAAGCTCTTAAAATGAAGAATTACTTAGTTTCAAGATCAAAGATAGCCATAACTCCTAATTGAGGTTAGCTAAGACTCTTGGAGTTTAAGTATTTTTCCTAAAAGGAATAACTGATGGCCCTAATTTCTTAAACTTGAGGATAAATTGGGTTTTCAAGATAGTCCTAAGTTCCTAATCTTAAGGATGACTCGTATATTCACAACTTTTCCAAACATAACGTATGACCTAAAGTTAATTTAATGGATGACAAAGGTAAAATTTCAATTTTTTTTAAAAACATAACTTTATTCAAAGATAACTTAGAAATTTTATTTTTTTTTAAAGAGTTACTAACAAGTATGGATTCTTTATAGGTCCTTATAGCTGCCAAATGGATGATGGTCTACTCATTTCTTTCCTTACTATGGGGACAACTACATGATTGCCCAACAAATCTTTCTTTTAAAAACATCTCTTGATGCATTTGGGGCATGATAGAAAAATGCTATCTCATAATTTATTGGTTTAATAAAAAAGAACTTCCTTACACTCTTGCACTTTCAGCTTAAATTTCACTTTAGACTACAATTCAAAATATTATAGTTTGTCTTGCAAGTGATACGCTATGATCAATCTGTTAGGTCTTTTTCAGACTATAATATAATAAAGGTTTGGTCATCGATTTAAACAAATGAATAATAATGTATATATCTTTTTGAAAGAATTCATTCATCCAATCAACCTAAGTTTATAAGTCAAGAACTCTTTAGGAAAACTAAAATTGTGCTTGCCCCAATTTCAAATATAACTTTTTTCAAGGATAAGTTATCACTTTCAATTGAAAGGGCCTTTAAGGAAGGTAGAATTGTGGGTGGGGCATAAGCCAAGTGTTAGCTATAATTTCTTTGGGGATCATAAATTTTTGGGAGAAACTTTGGTATTTGCCCTGACTTCTTTCAAGCTTAATTACTTATGTTTTTGGGGCCTTTATTTGAAATGTAAGTCTTAATTCAGGAATGGGTTTCTATGCACCATATCTTTTTGGGTTTTAGGGCTTTAGACTTGATCACCTTATTTGCATAGATCTATCTCTCAAGCAAACTTTTCATTTTTTCATTTCAAATTTTCTCATTTTTCCTTTCTTTCTCTATCTTTTCTTTTCTTTTCTTTTTTTTTTTAATTCAAGTTAAACGTGATCATTCCTTCTTGTAGCTCAAAGTGTATAGTATTTAGGATATAGGCACTTTGCCATTTCATAGGAAATAAGTTATTAATGATGAAAATTACAGTTGAATTAATGCAACTAGAGCAAGCACAAATTAATTTTAACCTTTTCTCCTTTTTAATGACCCTAACCTCTAGATTGTCCCATTATGGTGTAGTTCTTAACAGGGTTTAAATTTTGAAATACTCCATTAAAAGGCTCAACAGGGTTAACGAGGGAATCTGTGTTTAAGATATTGAAAAAATGAATACCTATCTTCATTTTGATTCACATATCAAATTCAAGATGGACCTCTTTTAAGGATTATGTCTGAATCCTCACATTGATGACACTTGACACTTAAGTGTTTTAAGGGTTGGTGTTTGAGATGTAATTCGTCTCTTTTTACTCTAAACTTTCAAAATGAGATACCAAAAATATACATTCATTTACCTTAACAATAAAAATTTCTGGATGAACACTTATACTGGACAAACTAAATACTTTTATTTCAAATGATCATCATTACAGAATTATGTCAATTTTCAAATTTTGTCTTTTAAAATGCCCCTACTCCATTTAACTTGGGGATATACCCAATTGCTTTAAGTGACAAGTTAGTTAGTCAGATTATAGCAATAGATTCTCAAAGTTGAGTGTAGTAGGTAGTCCCTTTGAAGTCCCTTTACAACTAGGCTTGCAAAAAATGGCTTCTAAGGTATGAAGTTGTATTATCTTAGTGTCAATCATATCTTGAATTTTGTTCTTCAACCTCTAACTTCCTTCCGTAGAATGCCCCTTTTAACCCAAATGGTAGTCACATTGCGCTTTTGGGTCGAAGTTTCGTGGCCTATAATTTAGATTAGGAGCTTCGCAAGCTAGAAACTTAGCCTCCTTTAACAAATGAAAGATTTAGGCTATTGGAACTTCGAATTGAGTAAACTATCTTCTCGAGGCATTATAAGTGAGCTTATCTTGACCCTGTCTTCTTTGGCTTAATATTGGCTCCTTCCCTTTTGGTGATGCTTGGATAGTAATGGGCGCCGTTTGAAGTCTTTTAAACACAAGACCTATGGCCATTTCTAGATCTAAAAAACCCCTTTGTAATGTTGCCACTTTTTCTTCTAAGCTCATAAGTCTTTTTTCAAGACTTGGATCTTAAGATACTTGCAAACTATTGATTATGGAAACAAAGATCTACAATTGTTAAGCCATTTGATATACCCTTTTGTCTAGAGACTTGATCTCATCGTTAGCCATTTTAAACTTGGTTTGGAAGAATTCTTACCTATTAGCAATTCTCAAAAAAAAAAATAAATAAATAATTCCTTTTTCAATTTTTTTTAGGAATCTTTTAATTTGAAATGAAAAAAAGTTAGTTTGACCCCAACTAGCTTACTTGAAAGTGAGGTAATGGAAAGAAAAACAAGGTTAAAGCATGACCATAATCTACTAATGAAGAATATTTACGTCTTGTAAGTATTTAAAAGGTTACTTATAAGAAGTATAACGAAATATTTATGGAGTTTTTGATATTTACAACTGACTATTGATTATTAACAAGGGTGGGGGAGTGATTATTTTACAAGAGACAAGAGCGATTTAAGAAAGGTGATTGGTTAAAAGTCAAAAAGGAAATGAATATTTATAACTCAAAGAATTTGTACATAGGAACGGTTTTGGATATTTATAAATTAGAGGACTTATGACATTCCACAGAGTGGTGAATTTACAAACAAGGAAGGAAAAAGTTGATGGACTAAGTCCAATTCTCTATTAAAGTAAGGAAGACTATTTACAAGTTATGAGATTTTTTAATTATTATAAAGGCTAGCTATCTTAATCTACAAGTATACATTTAACGACCTTATTCTAAGATGGTGACTTAACTAGAAAATTATTTTACAATATATAGGGAAATCCTTTTGATTTGAAAAAGAAGATAAGATAAGAAAACATAAGGGCACACAAATGTAGCTGCAAAGGACTAGCAACTAAATAGTAATGTGGTAATATAAAAGGGTTTAGGGTTGAGACCTTACTGGAATTCCATTATTATAATACATGGAAATTGAAATGTTACATAAGAATGTTATTTATACTAAATTTATAGGGAAACTACAATTTTACAATGGAAATATCCTATACAAAGCATAAAATTACATTTGGAGATATAGGGAAAGTATATTACAACTTTTTTTTTTTCAACTAAAATGGAATTCTAATAGAGTTCCGACCATTCGTAGGTAACATGCCCTATTATTATTTATTTGCCTAAAAGTTGTATATGCAATCAAGGTAGGTTCTAAAAATCCTTAAGTTCAATAACCTCACGTGTTTTTAAGGAAATGATTCATCGGTCACATCAAAGCTTAAGTAGAGTAGCCCAATCAACCCTAAGTAGTGGTTACCTTACTACACCTAGAGCCTACACAATGGCCCCCCTCCTAGGATCCTAAGACAACCTGGGTCTGACTATATCTATCTTGCATCTTTGATACAATCATTCTTCCAATGTCCCGAGTATGTTACATGCAAAAATGAATACAATAATTTAAAAACAAGTATATTACATGAAATAAATAAATAACATGGATATTTTGAAAGGTAAATTTAATTTCAAGAAGTTTTTAAGTAGCTAGCCTTCTTAACTTCCTCAGTAGAGTCACTAAGCTGTCAAGCATGATTTTTCCTAGTTTTTTAAATTAGTCTTATTTAAATCGATCAATATTAAATTCTACCCGTTTAATATTGACCCTTGACTATGGTTTAAAAAAAATTGATTCTTTTAACTTTGAAAACATTTTAGAGTTGCCACCCGACTAGAGTTAGGAAAGAGAGTTAAATTATAACTAATTGAGTAAATTAGTTATAATTTAACTATTAGTCTCTTAATAAAACCAAATTTTAAAATAGTTTTAAAACTAGAGATATAGATTCAAGGGTTATCCTATTAAACAATAAATGGGTATCATTTTTTAACTTTCCTAATTTAATTTCACTTTTCAATAATACTCTTTTTAGATTTCAAATTCTAAGGAACAAATCATACCACATGCAACTAAGTTAATTAAATTGATTATTTATAACAGATGGAAAAAGAAATTTTTTCATATTTTTAGTCGACTCATAATTGTTACGAGTGCCTAGTACTTACTATTTGAGATCAGACTTCCATAGTTCATTTTGAAAATACTATTGGGTTGGTTGATTTTAAATTTGGAAAGTAGCTAAGTTTACTTTTCTTAATCATTTCATTTTATTTAAGAAAAACACCTAAAAGAAAAGGATCCTAATTTAGTGATTTTATATTTTGGGAAAATTCTAAAATATCTTAATTTTTGAAAAAAGGTCTATTTATTTTTATTTATTTGAAAAAAAAAACTTCTAATGATAAAACTCTTTAGAAAGATCTTAAAATACCTAAATACAACTTTTCATAAAATACACAATTACTATAGCTAACGTGCTTAAGCCATAGAAAAGAAGCCTAAATTATTGCAAAGATAATTGAATCATAGAAAAGATGTTTGAATCATGAACAACATGCCTAAAGAGTTTATTAGAAAAAGGATTTGTCTAAGTAAGAGGACATCTTTGCTTTTCATTATTACTATTATTATTTTTTTTCTTTTTTATTATTTTTGTTTTTTTATTGTATAGTTCTGACTAAAACATAAAAATAAGTAAACCAAACAAACTAGGTCTTTTCCTTTTTTTTTTTCTTTTTTCCTTCTTTTCTTTTTTATTTTCTTTTTACAATTGTAAATAAAATACAATCATAACAACAAAAACAACAAAAAGAAAAAGAAAAAGCACGATATTAAAAAAATAAATAAGAAAAATACAAAATACAAATCAAAACCAAAGCAGAGTCAAACCAAATTGGAATTCATATGGGTTAAAGCTAGGCACTAGAGCAGTTAGGTCAAGTTAGAAAGCTCTTGCTATAGGGAGTTTCTAACACAACTTGTCCTAACTTGGAAAGCCTTGAGCTTGCAAAAATCCTAGAAAAAGGGGCTGCATAGAGAGAAAGAGTGGCGTTGTGAATAAATTTAAGTGATTATAAGTAATGAATTAATGATTTGTAGTAAAATAGAATCCCCTATTTATAGGCATCATTGTCGAGTTAAGAATGAAAAATATTAAATGTAGTATGATTTTCTTTCATGTTTAGGCTAGGCAAACTTGGACAATATATGATGCTAAATACAAATTTGTGCATAAGAGTGTGTCAAAGTATGTAGGAGTGTGCCTTGTGACATGGCGACAATGTGGCATGATGTGACAATGACATGGTATGGTGACACAATAGATGCATGTATCAATGAGAGACGAACAAGTGTCCAAGTGAGAGAAGAAAAATAAAAGATGCATTTTACACCTTTCATGGATTGAACCTAAGATCTCAAAGTCATATGCAATTGTAATGTTCAAGTGCTTTACCGAATGAGCTATTGGTTTTTCTTGTCTATTTGTGCAATCAAATTGCACACATAGATTAAGTTAACTTGGATTAAATTCAAATCTAAGCTTAGGCCTAATATCCCTATTCTCTTTTAATTATTTAAGGCCTTAAAAAATACTAAGGTTATATTAGAAAAAACTCTTACTCTATTTAAACTATCTAATTTTTCTTTTTTTGTACTTTTCTAAATTTTCTATTTTTTTGTTGTTGTACCGTTTTAAATTAGAACCCTTTACTCTATTCTAAAAACTCTAAAATTACAAGGAGACAAAAAAAGAGTGTCTACAAAAAACTTATAAGAAAATAAATACTTATGTCAATAGGGTTGCATTCTAAGGAAAAAAGTGGATGAGCTTGCATTTTAGGGCATTTTTGTCCATGTCTCCTTTGATAAATTTAGTGCTTGTTGATTAGGGGGTGAGACTACTAAACCATTTTTTTTTTTTAAATAAAGTTTATAGTCCCCTAAAAAAATTAGCCCCTTAAAGAAAATCTATCAAAATTAGAAAAATAAAGAAAACAACAAAAAGTATAAAATCTTAAAAAGCCATAAATATGAGAAAATTTCAAAAGCTAAAAATATTAATAACATTGAATTTCTTATCTTAGTTTAGCTTGCTCATTCCTAGAAATAGAAATGAAATTAATTTAAGTAGAATATGGTTCAAGGGGGGCTTGTTTAGTCTTAATTTGATTATTACAAATTAAGACTCATTTTTTAAAATTAAATTTTCAATGTGTATAAAACTCATTAATTACCTAAGATAGCCTAAGCTTTTAGGTAAAGTTTATATTTAAAGTAATTGCTTAAGTTGATGAAGCCGTACTTGCCAACTCTTGGCTAAGGTCTTCTTCTCTCTTCTAATTGTCCCAAGTTTGATCCTTAGTATTGGTAAGGGAAGTGTATCTACGTACATGTAAATATATACATATATATATATATATATTTCCTTATAGTGTGAAATGTGTTTCAACAATATGTTCTAAGCACTGCTCATTGTCTTCCCTATTCCCATTTAAGCTCAATTTGAAGCTAACACCATTTTTTGATACTAACTTTTGATGTTCTTCGTGCAAATAATGATAAAGATGATCAAAAGGCCAAATTTTACAAGAGTTTAACGGATTTGGATGAAAACTTAGAAGTAATCTAACCAAAGTTAAGGTTCAAAGCAAATGAACCCACCATTTAATCTTTTCCCCTCCATAGACATTTAATCTTCAATTAAGGCTCAAACTTTATAAATACAAAATCTTTAATCTTGAATTCATCACAAAAATCAACCAAGAACCACTTTAGAAGCTCAAATTGAAGCTTTCTCTCTCTAAATCAAATAAATATAAAAAAATTTTGTCTCTCTTTCTCTCTCGTGGCAATCCACTGTACACTACTCATCCACGATGTAAAACATCACCACTACCCTTCCCCTAGCCTTAGACTAACCTAAGCTAGCTAAAAACAACTTAAACCACCACCTATGGCCTCTTGAACCAAAATCGTAAACCCTGCTTTTCAGCCTTTGCTTAAAAAAACCCCTTCCTTTGAGTTTGCTATTGCACCATGCAAAACAACCTAAATAAATAAAATATGATAAAGGATTTTAAAAAAGTTTTCAAATTATTCTAAGTGAGAAATTTTTTAAATTTTAGTATAATTTTTCAAAATACTAATTTTGCCCCTATTTAGTGAATTTTTCACTTAACAAATTAGAAAGAGGGATTACATAAATTAATTGCTAGCAAGATATAAATTAAAGCTTTAATAAGAATGATTAAGTGTAGGTATAATAAAAGAACCAAAGGATAATTGAGTGTTTGTAGTAATGGTGTTAGTTACTAAATAGGGAAAAGTAAAAGGAAGGAAAACAAAAGAAGAAAATACCATAAACCCTACCTGTTGATGGGAGATTTTAGACATAGGTCCCTTAGTCCTATGCCAAACATAAAAAGCCATTAGTGCTGCTATTTAGGCCTATAGTCATGGTAATCCTTTCTTTATTGACTTATTTAGCTCCCCATCTGGCCTGTATGAGGATCCAACAAGCCAAGGGATAAGTGTTGCTTCACATTAGACCTCTCCTCAAGACGAGAAGAGTTGAAGAATGCCTAATGGATAAAGCTCCTTGACTCGATCAACAAAAAAACTCCTAAGTTTTTAGGGTCCTGTATGTACTCATTATGGATAATAGACATCAATTTGACAACCTCAAGTTCAAAGAATTCTATGCTTGCCATCACATCAATGCCTATTACACTTTGGTGGCATACCTGCAGTCTAATGGCAAGGTCGAATCGACTAACAAGACCATCTTCAATAGCATCAAGAAGAGGGTAAACCAAGTACAATGCAATTAGGCGGATGAGCTCCATACATACTGTAGGGATACTGCACCACCCATCAAATGTTAACTAACAAGACCCCCTTTCAGCTAACCTTCGAGTTAGAAGCCATATTGCCAATTGAGTTAGAGCTTTCAAACATTTGAACCCAATCCTTCAAGTGATAGCAAATGCGTCTATTATATAAGCTGGCATAAACACGTTTCAAGAAGTGCAAAACTTGACTACCATTTATATAGCTGCCTATCAACACAAGTAACTAGATACCATGACAAAAATGTCAAACATAAGGAATTCAAGGACGATGACCTAGTCTATAAAAGGTTACAAGCGATAGGCACTCATGAAGGGTAAGGGAAGTTAGCCCTTAGCTAAGAGGATCCAATCAAGGTTAGAGAAAGCCTAAGAAATGGAGCATACCAACTGGACGGGCTCAATACTAAACTCATACTACAAACCTAAAATGTAAACGATCATAGGACATACTTTAATTGAGTGGATGTATTCATGTACTTATTGACAACTTAATGGAAATGAAATTACTCTATAAATTCTTATCTTTATTATACTTCATTTCTAGTCCTAACCTACAATGGGTGAATGGACATCGTATTGAGCAAATCCTCATGAAAAGGATTCTTGATCGTTGTGCTTCTTTAGGCCAGAGCAAGTTGAAACACCACCAACTTAGTTGCCTTAAGTAACCTTGATAGTAGGGTAAGTCATAGAAATCAAACTATTGGATCTTTAACCCACAGCCAAGCCCAAGGCCATGAAGGGTTAACAAGATGAATCCTCCTTCTCCCGTTAACTCCTACCGAGGTTGAGTTAATCCTTACTATCGACCAATTCCTTGTACCGAGTTAAGTAACTAATTTCTCAATAGTCATATGCCAATTGGAAGAGTGCCCTACTAATAGTTAACTCTACATGTCTGCTCAACCATGACTAAACTAATTTCTCAATAGTCATATGCTATTCTACACTAGTCATTATTTTTCCTTCAATATTCATTTTTACCCTTTTATATTCCTTATCAATTACTTCCTTACAATACCCCTTTTTGTCTTTTTTTATTTTAGGTAGGTTGCCCTAGTTTTATGAGTATAAATACCCTTTATACATGTAGTTACATTAGATATCTTACCATTATCAATATACTAAATTTACTCCTTTAGTGAATGTCGTTCTTGGAGCTCGTTCGCTTACCTCTCACTCTTATCCTAACCCTTAAGTAAGGTTAAGCAGTGAGTAACCTCACTAAACCAACTCGTACGTTACATTGAGTTGTGCCATGAGTCCCTAAAAGTTCCACTAATGCATCATATCCTTTGGAGCTGTTCGTAGGTTTGCTTATTTTTCTTTTTTTGTCCTTTCATGCACATTACATCACTCATTTCAAGCTTTTGGCAAGCTCGAACCCACCCTAATGACCGACCTTATATTTGGCTATAGTTCCGCATTATCTTGGTATCAAAGCAAAGATTTCATTTAGGTAAGTTATGTTTGAGTTTTGTAAAGTAGTGATTATGGCAGCAATACGTGCTAAGGTTGTGAAGAGAGTAACTAAAGTATTTAAGTAAGCAGTAGAGTGTGATGATTGTTCTTGGTATACTCTATTTTGTGTTGTTTCGAACATTCGAAAAGCAAGTTTTTGTGTAAAAGTTTATTCATCTGTATAGTTGCTGTGTTTATCGATTAATCGGACATTTTTGTAGAGAGTGTGTGTATCATTTAGTTTAGAGGCATAATGTCAATTGTATCTAAGATTCAAAGTTTGAAACCAAATTTATCGAAGAAAATGACATACTTAAGTGTTAATGCTTGTATTAGGGGTAATAATTATGGTGTTGTCTACCATGACCAACAATCCTAGGGTACCCCTAAAAGTACGGATGAGAGACTTAATGAAGTGGCTAACCTTCTAGTTGATTTAATTAGAGCTATTCATGCGATGGCCTATCAACTTACAAAAGCCATGTAGAACACCCTACAAGCTGCTCAACCTACTAGAGGATAGAACCTAACTCAATAAGCTCAAGGTGGAAGAGTAGGTAGATAAGCCTAACGAAGGATTGATTTAGGGGAGATGGATGACATAGAAGAAGAAGAAAAATAGCTAGCTAAAGTACCCTGAGCTGCTAACCATGTGAAGCTTCAGATTTTGAGCTTCAATGGCTCTAAGAGTACGACTAACTATCTAAATTAGGAAGAGAAGGTCGATTACCAGTATGAGGATCGAGAGAAGGTGAGGACTACTGCTATTGAGTTCTCAGTATATGCCACCATGTGGTAGAAGAACTTTTAGGTCATGAGAAGACGAGAGAGATACAGTGAGATTAATACTTAGCTTGAGATGAAGAGAATCCTTAGAAATAGGTTTGTATCGAGTACCTATCTACACGACACTTTTACTCGGCTTCAAGAGCTAAGATAAGGAGGCTAAACTATTGACAACTATATCTAAGAATTCCAAATTCTTATGATTCGCTGTCAAGTTGAAGAGCCATCAGTGTAAATAGTCTCTATGTTCCTTACTGGTTTAAGGAGTGATATCTAAGAAATTGTGGAACTCCAGTAATTTACTACAATGGATGAGGCTATACAAATAGCCCAACGAATAGAAAGGCAAAGAAGAAACAGAATGACAACCTGACCCCTAATGAGCCGACCTGGTCAAGGAAGTTACGCCTAGTTAACTATCGAGCCGACCAAAAAGGTAAATGTTCGAGTTGAGCGAAAGGGCTAACTTAACAGTGACATACCGACTCGAACATATAAGAAAGGATAAGGATCTAAAAGGAAGACAAACTAGATCAAGTGTTTCAAATGCTAAGGGTTTAGACATATGGCCGCCTAGTATCTGAACCGATGAACTATGATCATCAAGGGAGATGTCTCAAAGCTTGAAGTAAATAGTACTAATGAAGAGCTAGAGGAAGAGGCTTTTTCTAAGAAAGAAACTACTTAGGGGAATGCACTAGTCAAGGAAGATGTGTTTGCCGAGAACTTGGATCAGCTGATTCTAGTTGTTCGCTGTACAATGAGTTTGGAAACCTCACATGAGAAGGAGTAAAGAGAGAACTTGTTCCATATCACGTGTAAAGTGAATGATTAATTGTATACACTCATTATAAAGAGTGGTAGTTGCATCAATGTAGCTTCAACCAATCTAATCAAGAAGCTTAAGTTGTTGACCACAACACATCTGAAGCCATATAAGTTATATTAGCTAAATGAGAGAGGAGCACTATATGTTACTAAGTAAGTATTGCTGCTGATCAATATTGGGAATTATTCCGATGAGATCCTTTGTGATGTACTACCCATATGTGCTTCACATGTGCTACTTATCTGACCATGGCTCTTTGACCGAAAGGTTATGTACGATGGATTTCAAAATACCTATGTATTCAAGAAGGATGGAAGGAAGGTTACTTTGAATCCAATGACATCGGGTCAAGTTAGCAAATTGCAAGAAACTTGCTCATGGACCCAAGAAGGCTTTAATATTAAGCTAAGCTTCGAGAAGTTATAAAGGCTGATATGCCAACTTTTATGTTGGTCAAGAGGCTATTATAAATGAAGGAGCATATTGAACTGCCTAATGAGGTGAGAGGACTGATGGACAAATATGGCAACCTGCTCTCAGAACAGTTGCCCGAAGGTTTGCCACCATTCAGAGGCATTAAGCACTGCATTGACTTAATACCTGGCACTGCCTTATAAAAAAAACCTACTTATTGGATGAATCTTGAACAAGCTACTGAGCTCCAAAGGCAAGTCAATAAACTATTAAGAAAAGGGTATGTGAGGGAAAGCCTTAGCCCCTATGTTATTCTGGTGCTCCTAGTCCCCAAAAAGGATAGTACCTGGTGAATGTATGTTGATAGCCAAGCCATGAACAAGATCACGATTAAGTACCGGTGTCCTATCCCTAGGTTGGGTGACATACTAGACGAATTGAGTGACGCTAAAGTTTTTGGCAAGATTGATCTGAAGTTTGGATACCATTAGATTTGGATGAGGCCAAGAGATGAGTTAAAAACTGCATTTAAAACTTAACATGGACTTTATGAGTGGATGGTAATGTCTTTTGGCCTATAGAATGCCTTGAGCACTTTCATGCGATTGATAAAACATGTGCTTAGAAATCTGATCGAAAAGTGTACCGTAGTATATAGCGCTAACATGCTGAGTCATCATGAGCATCTCCATGCCATAATAGATATGCTCTGAGTTAAGAGATTATTTGGCAATCTAATGAAGTGTTGTTATTGCTAAGAGGAAGTGGTATTTCTAGGTTCTATCATAAGTGGAGGAGGCTTATGAGTGGATGTTGAGAAAATCTGAGCAATTGTCGATTGGCTGGCTCTGACCACTTGTACTAAGGTTAGAAGTTTCCATGGACTAGCATCTTCTTATAGAAGGTTTATCAAGAATTTCAGTACTATAGCCGCGCTCCTTACTGAGTTAATGAAGATCATTGAATTTAAATGGGGAGTATAGACACCTAATTTTTGTCCCCTTTAATTTATTTTATTTTTATTTTATTTCCTCAATTGGTCCTAAATTAGGAAAAACACAAAAAATTAAAAATTAAAGAAAAAACAAAAAAATAAAGAAATTCTAAAATAAAAATAAGAATTTTAGAAAATATAAAAATAAGAAAAAGCACAAAAAATTAAGAAATTTGGAAAAATATAAAAAAAATGGGAAATTTAGAAAGAAAACACAGAAAAAGAGTAATAAGAAATTTTGAAAACAAAATTTGAAAAAAAAGTAAGAAAAAATAAATAAATAAATAAAATAAAATAAAAATATATATAATAAAAATAAAAAGTTGAAAAAATAGAAGATTTGAAGGAATTTAAGAAATAACATTTTATTAAGATAGATTTTTTATTTTTTAAAACAAGTTTAGAAGTTTGGCATTTAAACCTGAGCTTAGATTTAAATCAAGCCCAAGCTGACTAAGTTTATATATGTAATTTAATTACACATATAAATAAGGCACAAGCCAATAGCCTAATGGTTAGACACATGGACTTGGTATTCAATATTGAGCATGAGGTCTTGGGTTCGAATCATAGAGGAGGTATATAAGGTTTTTTATTCTTCATCACATTAGGGATTACCACGTATCAAGATCTTATTGCACCAAGTATCCTGACATGTAGCAGCGTCGAGTTAGACAACCATGCTGATGCAGCACCACGTGGCATGACATGGCATGCTACGTCAATTGCCACGTGTCACTATTGATACGTAGTACATTGTAATCATGAATGCATGATAGATATAGTTGAACCTAGGCTATCTTAAGACCTTAAGACGGGAAGCCATTTTGTAAGTTCCGAGCATAATGGGGCAACCATCGTTTAGGACCGATTAGTCTACCTCACTTAAACTTCGATGTGACCAAGGAACCGTTTTTTATAAACGAATGAGGTTATAGAGTTTAAGGACCTCTAGAACCCACCCTTCTTGCATACATTCTTTAGGGTTTGACAAATAACTAACAAAGCAACATTGTTATAAAAAAGAAAAAAAAAAAAGAGACAAACCTAAAGCTTATTTCCCTATATTTTCCTAGAATTCACTCTTAGCTTTTGTTTATCTATCTATGCTATTATATCACATGTATTGGGATATAGGGGGTCATCTGTTGCATTAAAAATGTAGGGTAGATGTGGTTAAACCCAAGCCGCCTTAGGATCCTAAGAGAAGGGCCATTGTGTAAGCTTTAGGTGTTGTGGTGTAACCACCACTTAGGGTTGATTAGGCCGCCTCACTTAAGCTCAATGTGACCAATGAAAGTGCTCTTTAACAAGTGAGGTCACAAAACTTAAAAACCTTTTCAAAACCTACCCTAATTGCATATATTCCCCTCTAAGCTTGAGTTAATACAATACCCTTAAGAAATTGCAATCCTACTAATCGTTTAAGAGTTTTAACGTAATCAAGTTTCTGAAAATAACAGTAGGATTACAACTTAAAGGAGTAATGTATTGACCTAAACGATCCCAACATCTACATATTTTCATGTGCTTTCTTTTTTCTACATTGATGATTGATTCTTGTCCATGAAATATGTAGACTTAAGAATGGTGGGTAACCAATAAGAGAATAATCAAGGATTGCTAGATGCCTTAGGAATCCATGAGTAGCTGCTATAAGTTAAAGCTACCTACTGGAAGCAAAGGGCTAAGCATGTTGAGGCCTCTAATAAGACCTTGTTAGCTCAAGTCAAGAAAAGCAAGAGGACTACGAATTAGGTTTTAGAAATGCTGGACAAGATTAAAGCCCAATTACAAGAGTTGATTAGAAACTTTAGACGTAGTTAAAGGACTTTGAATAAATTTAAGTTTAGAATAATTGTTAGGTTTTCTTTTGTTTTGTTCTCTGTACTCTGGTATTTTCAAAATAAAATTTTTCTTTTTAGTCTATCATTCTTTGCTCTTTCCTTCCTTATAGGTAGTCTTTCAATAAAATTTGTGTAACCATTCATTCTCTCACTCAAGGAAATGCAATTAAAAAACCAAAAAAAAATTTACCATTTAGACTTCTTTTTCAGTTTCTATAAAATAAAGCTTTATCTTTCTCTCTCACTTAAAAAAAAAAAGAGAAAAAGAAAAAAAAAACAAAGAAAAGTTGCTAACTAGTAAAGAATTCTTCTACTCCAAGTTCACATGACTGACGATAGACTCGCCTCCTTAGAAAGGATGATGTATCAGATGGCTCAACAATGGCAATCTTGACCACCACTCTCTAGATATCCCAAGATTTGAACCTGGAAAGGAGATTCTCAAATCTAGAAAAGAAGATAACCATGCTACAAAAGAGTACTACAAATCTAGAAATGGCAATGGGCCCCATACTTAAAAGATTTCAACACCTGACATTTAATACTGATCAAATGTTAGTAAGCACAAGCGATGAAGAAGGCTCAAGAAGAAAGAAGCTAAGGAGGAATGAGAAAAAGCAAGCCCAAGGGACTCAGAGGAGACAATTCACCTGATTGGAGATCTCAATTACCCAGATCTTTCATCATTTGAAAGCAGCAAGGATTATAGCTTGTGAAGCCCCTAATCCAAATTATAAACCATGTAGCTTTAACCCAAAAGCACGATGTAACTATCATATGGGTCAAAAGGGGCACTCCACTGAAAAATGATGGAAATTGAAAAACAAGATTCAAGACTTAATTGATGCAAAAGTCATTCAACCAGAGCTACAATAGGTCAGTCCTTCTTTAAGTCATGGGGGTAGTCCAACTGAGTGGCCTAGAGCTCCATTTCTTTTAAGCCTACCAATGCCTTCTAATAAGCTTACGGGTTGTTTTAAGTAATTAAACACTTGTTTTCAATAAAGTTTGTAATAGTTGGAATAATACAATTGCCTTTTCAATTGAATGATTGTAATGTTATGGGAAACAAATAAATTCTCCTTAAGGAATCGATAACTCGCTTTTAAAAGGAAAAGAGGCAAACTATTTCCTACATACTAACCTGAAACACTTTAAGAGTTAAGCGACATAATGGTGAGGATACTTCGGACTCATTCCTTAAAGGAGGTCCACTTTAG